>PVLC010045538.1:0-11764 GCA_004027655.1 Graphiurus murinus | reverse complement strand
GATCCGGGTTCGCGGCCAGCCTCAGCTACCTAGTGAGGCACTCCGCAACTTAGTGAGCCCCTGTTTCAAAATAAAGAATAAAAAATAGGGTTGGGGGTACAGCTCGGAGGCAGAATGCCCCTGAGTTCAATCCCCAGTATCACAAAAAAAAAGAAAATATATTTATTTATTTTTATACTTTTATTGGTACATTATAGTCTCACATCATAACGCAGTTCACAGTGATAGTGACATACATGCACACCGCACTTGGCGGGCTTTCTCTGGCTCCCTCTCTCCTTCCCCAAACCCCTCCCCAAACATGATACTGAGATTGGCGTTGATATTCTCACATAGATACGTAATGTCTATGGAAGCGATTCCTTCATTGATCCTCCCTCTCCCCCTCCCCTTCCCCTAGACCACCTCCCTGGCTCCACTGGAGTTTCTCCTCCATTATCTGAAGTCCCTCTGGTATCCTGATTAATTTCTAGCTTCTGCATATGAGAGAAAATATATGACCCCTCACTTTCTGTGACTGGCTAATCTCATTTAGCATCTCATTTAATCTCCAGGTCCACCCATTTTCCTACAAATGACATTATCCTGTTTTTCTTCATTGCTTAGTATAATTCCATCATATATCCCATAATTTTGTAATCCACTCATCTGTTGATGGACATCTAGGTTGGTTCCATAATTTGGCTATTGTGAATTGTGCTGCTATAAATATGCATATGTTACTATGATTTTCTGATTTTAGTCCCTTTGAAGATACCCAGGAATGGTATAACTGGATTTTTTTTTTTTTTTTTTTCCGGTACTGGGGATTGAACTCCGGGGCATTCTACCTCCGAGCTATACCCCCAGCCCCATTTTTTATTCTTTATTTTGAAACCGAGTCTCACTAAGTTGTGGAGTGCCTCACTAGGTAGCTGAGGCTGGCCCCGAACCCGGATCCTCCGGTCTCAGCCTCCCAAATGCTGGGATTACAAGCGTACGCCACCACACCCGGCTATAACTGGATTATTTTTAATTTTGAAACGGGGTCTTGCTAAGGATCCAGGCTGGCCTGGATCCTTCTGTCTCAGCACCCCCAGTACTGGGGTTACAGGCGTGCTCCACAACGCCCAGCTCAGATGGCCCCATTTTCTCAATCTGGGCCCACAGACATGTTCTCTGGAATCCACAGGTCTGCACAATGATTTGTTTGTTTGATTTTCCATTTACTGATAATCTAAAATACTACTATTGTATATGACCTGGCTGCCCCTTTGCAAGGTACCCCCTCCAAGATTAAAGTACCTGTTCTATTTGTATTTTGCAAAGTAAAACAGTGCCAATTTTGAGGTAGTGCAAATAGAAACACCAAGATAGGAAATTCCATGGCACAAGACAAGCAAAACAGCTGGGCGTGGTGGCGCACGCTTGTAATCCCAGCATTCGGGAGGCTGAGACCGGAGGATCCGGGTTCGCAGCCAGCCTCAGCTACCTAGTGAGGCACTCCACAACTTAGTGAGACTCGGTTTCAAAATAAAGAATTAAAAAAAAGTAGGGCTGGGGGTGTAGCTTGGAGGTAGAATGCCCCTGAGTTCAATCCCCAGTACCAAAAAAAAAAAAAAAAAGACAAGCAAAACAGACTCAAAATGACCAGCATGTGGTGGTCACACTAGCTCCAGACAGACGCATTCTGTGTGTCCAGTCCACAAGTGTGCTGCATTTCATTAGCAGTGAGTGATAAGTAACATTTAAGATAGTGTCTTTCCCCATTCCAAAATAAGTGGGAGAGAAACCCCACTTAAAATAGATTTTAATAAGGTTATACTGCCAACCATATCTTTAAATGAACATGAGCAATCTACACATTTACCAAGTGACACTTCATTAAAATCAACAATTAAGAATTGCTCACTGGCCAAATTTGGGTCATATAGTGTCTGATTGTTCCACATTAGCAAACACAGCCTTGGCATTATCAAGACCATTTGTGCCTCGTTCTTATGAGAAGAGATGGTCTTTGCATGGGTATTAAAACCGAAACACAGAAATAGATATAGAACTAGACCCGAGGCCACATCTTTTCATGATTAAACCAGCAACAGTGATTTATTTTTAGTACCGCCTCATCGTAAATCCCATCAAAATAATGTTATTTATTAAGATGTTTGCCCAATGTACTTTCTCTTGCCTTTAGTTGGAATTTGGATGTGGTCATATACGTACACCAGAACTATAAGCATAAAGAGTTTGTGCCTAAGTTTGTTGTTGTTGTTGTTGTTTGTTTGTTTGTTTGCAGTACTAGGGATTGAACTCAGGGACAGTCTACCTCTGAGCTATACCCCCAGCCCTATTTTTTATTCTTTATTTTGAAACAGGGTCTCACTAAGTTTCGGAAGGCCTCACTAGGTAGCTGAGGCTGGCCACGAACCCCGATCCTCCGGTCTCAGCCTCCCAAATGCTGGGATTACAAGCATGCGCCACCATGCCAGGCTTGTGCCTCATTTTATTTTATACCTAATTAAGAGATGATGAAACTAATGCTCCTTATTGCTGTCAGTCCTGGGTCATCCACCCCCTGCTGGTTTGGAATTCGGGTGCTGCCATTCATCAGGATCAACTGGGGACTGTCAGACACGGGGGCTCAGGTCCTGACCCTGCTCGGCCAGAGCAGAAGACCGTTCACTGCACTCCGGGCCTGCCCTGTCACCAGAGGCAAAAGCTGATTAGTCACTTGACAGCCATGGGCCCTTGGCCAAAGCCATTTCACCGCTGTCTCCCCTCCCTTCCCCTCCCACCTGCCCCTGTGGCCCTGTTTCCTCATCTCCCTGGGGTCTGTGGTCCCTTCTGATTCTCTCACTCCGAGCAACAGCAAATCAGGCAGAAGGGATTGGAGTCAGACCCAGGTGACAATTGTGTAGGTGCCTCATTGCTAGTAATGTAAAATATTACTATTGTACATTGTCTGGCTGCCTTTCAACTTCAGTGGGCCTCAGACTCCTTAATGTAAAGTGGACAGAATAATACTGTTGCCATCAAATGTTGTACAGATTAAGGAAAGATACCTCAGAGGCACAGCACACCCCTCCTCCCCAGTGGTACCCCATGAGCACTCCATGTGGCCTGTAGAGACCCTGCTACTCTCGGGAAGGGCTCTTAGGCATGACAGGGGAGGAGCATGTTGGTTTTTTCTGTTTTGTTTTGCTTCATTTTGTTTCTTTAAACTCCAGCCCATAACATGTTTTCAACCAATTTTTTAAAAAAGTCTCAGCCGGGCATGGAGGAACATACCTGTAATCCTAGTACTTGGAAGGTTGAAACAGGAGTATCATAGTTTCGAGGCCAGCCTCAACAACTTGGTAAGGCCCTGTTTCAAAATTTAAAAATAATAAGAATAAAATAAAAAGGGCTGACAGTATATCTCAGACGTAGAATGCCCTGTGTTTAATCCCCAGTACCAAAAACAAAAACTCCAATGAAATTGACCAAATTATGTCATGTACACGATGAATCAGACTATTTTGTATAATTATAATGCACTGATTACATGTAAAAAGTCTCCTAAACTTAATTATAAGAAGCCAGGCACAGTGGTGCACACCAGTAACCCAGTATTTGGGAGGCTGATACAGGAGGATCTCAGGTTTGAGGCCAGCCTCAGCAACCTCATGAGGCCCTCTGCAACTTATTAAGACCCTGTCTCCAAATAAAAAATAAAAGAGAGCTGGACTTGGTGGTGCATGTCTATAATCCCAGTACTTTGGAGGCTGAGACAGGAGGATCACAGGTTCAAGGACAACCTCAACAAGCAGTGAGACTCTCAACAACCTAACGAGACCCTGTTTCAAAATAAAAATAAAAAATAGAGCTGGGGGTGTAGCTCAGAGGTAGAATGCCCCTGGGTTCAATCCCCAGTACTACAAAAAAAAAAAACTTAATTGTAAGGGATGTATGTTGAAACCTTGATTTAAATCTCATCCTATCCCAACCAATCCAAGTGCAACAATTTTCCTTCTTCTTAAGAACCTCCTATCTCAGAGCTTTCCCTCCACAGACCCTCCTGTCTATAGCCAGGTTCAGTGTAAACAACTTATATCTTCCTTCTCCAATTTTTCAATATGAAAAAGATTCTTAGTGCAGGTCCAGTGGCCATATTTCCAACAGCTGTCTAGCCCCACCACTGGCAGCTGCAGGAGCTCGTCCCAGGACCTGGTCCCAGCTACTTTTTCTGGCTGACATTCGTAACCACTCAATAAACCCTGTCATTTCAGAGACCCCTCATCTCAAGAGAATGTCTTCATGAAACTTCACCAGATGTCTGAATATTTGTCACAGGGTGCACAAATGGATATGGGGATGGGGGGCGGGGGTCCCAGAAGGCATAAGGAGAGAACAGCCACTCTGTGGTTCCCATGTGGAGGGCAGAGACAAGGCCCTCTCCAGGGTTAGGGGAAAAAATGATTATACATGCTGCCTTTGCAGGGCCATTTGAAACAGGGCGTTTCCTTGTGCACATTTCAGCCTAGATTTTATTTTTAACTTTAATAAGGTGTGAATGACTGGTCGCTTCAAATGTGCACATCTGGCGGGCTTGTTTGCCCATGTGGTGCTAACCAGAGGACTTCAAGGCTGAAGCCAGAAACATGGCGGGGGGGGGGGGGAGTACTTACATTATCCCTCCCCACATAGGGTTAGCCTCAGGATGAGGAAGACGCCCCCTGCTCTGACTTTCCCCAGAAGTCACCTTCCAAGAGGAGACTTCCCAGTCTTGAGCCCCAGAATTCTCTGCTCCTAAGTTACCAACGCCTGTCGGATGGCTAGGAAGGGAATGCCCATTTAGCCAGGGTTGACACTACCCTGAGACTGTGAGCCCCCCTGTTACGGTCATAAGGGTACTGTGGGCTCTTTTCCTCGATTCAAATAAAATTTGTTGAATCAGGAAATTAAAACTAATAGGCAGCTCAGTTGCAGCTTCAACAAATCTTTATTACAAAATCAGTAGGAAATAGAAAGGGAAGAGAAGAAAAGTAGCATGCCTAGAAGGCATGCTGAAGAGCCCAAAAATGGAACTCTGACTCCCCCTCCAGCCTCAGCCCTTCAATACAGATTTCTTATTGGTATGTTCTTATCAGCATTATTAAGACAACAGGCTAGTAACTTATTTCTTAGGTAGGTAGTGTCTCCTTGTCTCCCGGCAGTGCACTTACTAAGGGCAGGGGTCGATAATCTACCTTGTTTCTCCCTCTAGTGTATTGGGCTGCCCATCAACTATGGGTGCTCTGAAGTAACACACAGAGTTTACATTTCCCATACTAAGGCCGGTTCCAAAGAGGAGAGAAACAGAAGCACTGATTGCCTCTATGTATTTTTAAGGTCAAAGATTTTAATTACCTCTGCATTTGTGTGTGTGTGTGTGTGTGTGTGTGTGTGTGTGTGTGTGTGTGCGCTCGCGCGCGCGCGCGCGCGTTACTGGGGATTGATCCCAGGGGCATTCTACCTCCGAGCAACACCCCCAGTCCTATTTTTTATTTTTTATTTTGAAACAGCGTCTCACTAAATTGCAGAGAGTCTCACTAAGTAGCTGAGGCTGGCGGCAAACCCAGATCCTCCGGTCTCAGCCTCTCAAGCACTAGGATTACAAGCATGTGTCACCATGCCTGGCTCTCTACATTCTTACAATGGGGGGTTAACATTAGAACAAAGGGCAGAGAGACAGGGCAGGGGGAGCTCTGAGGTGTAACCCGCAAGGCTGCTGCCTCTCCCTGCCTGAGTGCCTGTGCAGCACCCAGATTCTGACTGCCTTGTACATTTTTTGGAAATCAATACAGGAGCAATTTTTCCAATACCAGCACACTTCTCCCTACAGAAAGAGAGTTCCTGCTGCCTGGGCCCTATGGACGGGCACAGGGAACCCAGGGGATCGAGATACTGAGATTACTCTCCCAGTTGCTCCCAGAAATACCACGAAAAAGATCAGCCCAGCTCAGTTCTGGAGGATATTGTATTCATTCGCGGGGACTGCCAGGGCAAAATACTAAACAGGGCGGCTTAAACAACTGAAAGGTATTTTCTTGTAATTCTGGAAGCCAGAAGGCCAGGGATAAGGGTCGGCAGGGCTGGTTTCTCCCGGACCTCCCTCCTGCTAGTGCAGGTGGCTTCCCATGGCCGTCCCTCTGGGTGTGTCTGTTCAAGCTCCTCTTCTGATAAGGGCTCCAGTGACATTGGATTAGGGACCACTCTAAAGACCTTGCTTTAACTGAATTGCCTCTTTAAAGACTTTATCTCCAAGCACATTTATATTCTGATGCACTGGCACTGAGGGCTTTAGCATATAAATGTTGGAGGAAAGCAATTCAGTCCATAACAGATATTATTATGAGAGCTAACGTCATATGTCCACGTGGCTAGGCTGTGGTGCCCAGTTGTTGGTCAAAACTCCAGGGTAGATGTTGCTGTGAAGTGGATGTTGCTGTGAAGATATTTTCAGATGAGATTTACACCTAAATCAGTAGATTTTTGAATGAAGCAGTCTTTCTTTCTTTGTTGTTTTGGTTTTGTTCTGGGAATAGAACCAGGGGCAGTCTACCTCCAAGCTATAACCTATACCCAGCGCCCCCTCTCCATCTATATGCATATTTTTTTTCAAACCTGCAATCCTCCTGTCTCAGCCTCTCAAGTACTGAATTACAGGCATGTGCCGCCACACCCAGCAGATTACCCTTCTTAATGTGGATGAACTTTATCTAATCGGTTGAAGACCTTCCCAGCAAAGTCTGAGGTTCCCCCAGAATGAAGAAGTCAGGCTGATCTCCAGAGCAGCTGCAGAGATCAACCCACCTGCCTCCATCCCCACACATCCCACTAACAGGTGGCATAATCCACCTGTCTAATTTTACCATTCTGACAGATACAAGTGATCAGTTCTATCTTGTTCTGATTTGCATTTCTCTTATTACTAATGATTTGAAACTTTATCTCAGAGTAGCCGTCTTGGTTTTGTAGGAAAGGTAAAATTTCTCTTCTATCCTCTTAAGGTCTCTAGCTAGACCTCACAATTAAACTGACATACAATCAACTGATGAGCCCAGTGTGGTGGTGCACACTTATAATCCCAGTACTTGGGAGGCTGAGACAGGGGGATCATAGGTTTGCAGGCAACCTCAGCTACTTATTGAGGCCCTCCACAACTTAGTGAAACCCTTTTTCAAAATAAAGAATAAAAAATAGGGCTTGGGGTGTATCTCAGAGGTAGAATGCCCCTGAGTTCAATCCCCAATACTGCAAAAAAAAAAAAAAATTGATTGACAGGAGAAAGTATATATGTTTTATTTAGTGATTTTTACATATAGATGGGGGCTGTCACAAGAAAAATAAAGACTCAACAAAGCAGTAAGCCCTAACACTTACATACTAAACCCTATATAAGACCCTAACACATACATCCATTTTTGTTACTGTAATAGAATACCTAAGGCTAAGTAACCTTATTTTTCAAAGAGGGTTTGTTTTCCTTCGTGGTTCTGGAAATCCAAGGTCAAAGGGTCACATCTGGCAATGGCTTTCTTGCTGGCAGAATCCTGAAGTGGTGCAGCCTGCACATGGCAAACAACAGAGAGCATGTATCTGTACTTATGTGAACCTCCTCTATCCTCTCTCTTGTTTCTTATAAAGTCTCCTTGATTTGCCAGGCATGATGGCACATACTTGTAACCCCAGTACTTTGGAGACTGAGATAGGAGGATCACAGGTTCGAAGCCAGCCTCAGCAACTTAGCAAGGCTCTCAGCAATTTAGTGACACCCTGTTTCCAAATAAAATATAAAAAGGGCTGGGGGTATAGCTCAGAGGTAGAATGCCCCTGGGTTCAATCTCCAGCACCACAAAAAAATAAAGAGAAAGAATGAAAGAAAGGAGGGAGGGATGGAGGGAGAGAGAAAGAGAGAGAGAGAGGAAAGGGAGAGAGGGAGAAAGAGAGAAAGAAAGAAAGAATCTCCTGGACTCAATTATAGCAGCTCCATCCTAAAAGCCTTACTTAACCCTAATCACCCCCCAGAGGCCCACCTCTAAACACCATACTCGGATGAAGTTTGCTCCCTCTTAATACCTCATAATGAGGATTAAGTTTCAACATGTGAACCCAGCCCTTGGGGACACACTCGAGCCATATCCAAACCATAGCAACCAGCTTGGATAAAGATTAGCAGCCTCAGGAGCTCCAAACCATTACTATTCAAAGTACTGGCCAAGGAGAGACAGAATAGGTTAGCAATGGCAGTAGCAGATGCAGCAATCACCGCAGCTCTTCTCTCTAACTTTGTCACATGTGTATCAGCAAACTCAACATTGGCACCTTTTTATTGAACTAATAATATTATTTTTAGCTGGGCATGGTGGCGCACGCTTGTAATCCCAGCATTTGGGAGGCTGAGACCGGAGGATCCGGGTTCGAGGCCAGTCTCAGCTACCTAGTGAGGCAATCCGCAACTTAGTGAGACCCTATTTCAAAATAAAGAACAAAAAAAAATGGGGCTGGAGGTATAGCTCGGAGGTAGAATGCCTGTGAGTTCAATCCCCAGTACCACAAAAAAAAAAAAAAAAAAAAAAAAAAAAAATAGGGCTGAAGTTATAGCTCAGAGGTAGAATGTCCCTGGGTTCCATCCCCAGTACCGCAATACATATATATATACATATATATATTGTTCTTTTTTTCAATATTCTTTTGTTGGTGCATTGTAGTCCCACATCACAATGCAGTTCAGAGTGATAGAGACACACCTGCCCCAGCACTAGGTGAGCTTCCCTCCAGCTCTCTCCTCCTCTCTCCCCACCCCCATACATGATATTGCAATGGGCATTGGAATCTCATATATGTACATAACACTGGTGGAAGTGCTTCCTTCATTAAATTTCCCACCCACCACCATCACCCTCTCCTAAGCCCCCTCCATCACTCCACTGGGGTTTCTCCTTCTTTATCTAAAGTCCCTCTGGTATCCTGATTACTTCCTAGCTTCCACATAGGAGAGAAAACATAGGACCCTTCACTTTCTGTGACTGGCTAATCTCACTTAACATAATGTTCTCCAGGTCCATCCATTTTCCTGCAAATGACATAATTTGGTTCTTCTTTTTTGCTCAGTAGAATTCCATTGTGTGCATATCCCATAATTTTGTAATTCATTCATCTGTTGATCGACATAGGTTGCTTCTATGATTTGGCTATCATGAATTGTACATTTGCACATTTTTAAATAAGCTCTCATGGCCAGAACGGTAGCAGTTGAGAATCCAGAATAAATTTAATTTCATAGGTTCCCAACTGATGGGCAATGACTGTAAAAAGAAACCAGTGTAAATGTCGATTTTTATTTAACCTAAATATTTAGGAAAGGAATGCACAATTGCTTATTATTTAACATTTATAAAGCTTTAATCCTTAATTAGATGAGTACTTAAAGTATAAGTAGCATAAATGCAGCCGGGCGTGGTGGTGCACACTTGTAACTCCAGCATTTGGGAGGCTGAGACCGTAGGATCCGGGTTCACGGCCAGCCTCTGCCATCTAGTGAGGCACTCCACAACTTAGTGAGACCCTGTTTCAAAATAAAGAATAAAAAATAGTGCTGGGGGTATAGCTCGGAGGTAGAATGCCCCTGAGTTCAATCCCCAGTGCCGCAAAAAAAATAATAATAATAATAATAATAAGTAGCATAAATGGATTAATAAATTCTAAGTTTTACTCAAGAAAGGATCCAACCCATCAGGCAATTTCCTTTATCAAATTAGATGAGGAAAAGGTAGTAGTAGCTCTACTAATTGCTGCTGCATGCTGGCTTGCTGGTCTTTTCCCCTCAAAAAGCACATTGAAATGCTAACAAATGGATCATCAGCAGTAATTATAGATTTTCTGGGGATGTGACTTCACAACTCCCATTTTCGGGAAATTGCATATTTTTGCTCTATTTGGGTGAAAGCATGTTTATAGTAACAACTTAGCAATGAAAACCAACTATTTTGGTTCTTTGGTGTGACTGCAGGGACTCTTCTCACGGCTGACACTTAGGATTTTAAATAAGATTTGTGCAACTTGGACAGGTTTTCTGTTCTGCTTGGAACCGGGTGATTTCATGCTTCTCCCCAGTGACACCATGCTTAGCAGAACAGCAATGAGTAAGGATCAGCCCGGTGTGTGCCTTCCTCACCGTGCCTGAAAGACGGTTGCAGCTGTGGAAATAGACCTAGATTTCCAGTTCCAGCAGCTGTGATTCCCTGATTTCAGCATCCCTCTCCCCTGTGATCCTAAGCTCGGAGAATGTGTTGTTCTTGTTGTTTTTGTTTGTTAGTGTATTGTTTGGTACTGGGGATCGAACCCAGGGGCATTCTATATCAGAGCTACATCCCCAGCCCTCTTTTTGTTTCAAAACAGAATCTCATCAGGTTGTTGAGAGTCTCGCTACGCGTTGTTGTGGCTGTCTTTGAACCTGTGATTCTCCTATCTAAGCCTACAGAGTACTGGGATTACATGCGTGTCCCAGGACGCCCAGCTGCTCCTGGTCTTTCTTGACCTCCTTCCTTCAGAAGAGTGAGATGTCCTTCAGGGGCCTCTGACCCCTCTCTCTGCCTCTGCTCCTGCCTGTCTGCTGGCACCCCTCCGGTCCCTTTGCATTTTCATTGTCTTCCATAACCACTGAACTGAAGGCGTCTCTCTGCCTGGCCTGATCCCCTTCCCTGCTTCCCCCCTTCGTTCTCCCAGGTCATCCTGGCTACACTTCCAGTTTAATTCCTACCTGCATCATGAAGAAATGACTGACTCCAGGTATGGGGCAGGAAATGTACAAGATTAGCAAGGTACATCTTATCACAACAGGCATCAAGGAAGCTATCAAAGACGAATGAGGTGGTTTCAATAACAAGGAAAAAAACAATTTGGAGTCGGTCCCATCTACAAAAGACCGGATAACTTGAAGTTGAAATAGATAATAACTGCAAGCAATTGACATGATCAGATGTGTTTGAATCTTGAGCTTATAATGTTTTTAAACCTTATTTATTTATCTTTGGAAGAAACAGGAGAGGGACATTGCACTGACTGGCAATGAAGTAGCATGATCAACTCAACCCTCTGTATCTGAGGTCAAAATAACTTCTGCTATACAGGTGTGACAATTCAATGAGACTTGTGGGTACTAATCCTGTCACCGTACCTGGCTCATCAGAAATCATTAATTAAGGTTCATTTCTCTCCATCCCTTCCATTTTCCACCATCTCCCTGTCCTGCTGAGAAATAAACATTCTGATAGGTTAATTTGCTGTAAGGTATTAAGCACTGATAACAACAGAGACTTACCAGAAAGGGCAAGACCTGAGACCTCTAATAAGTGAAATTCCTGCATTCCAGAAAAAAAAAATATCATTTCCTTAATGCCAAGCCCTAAAACAAGAGGACCAACAATATCTATCCAAAGAGTGATTTCAGGAGAACTCTGATCTGTCCACCAGCTCACTACTCTTCAAGGGGGCAGTTTGAGCTGCTTTCCATATCCCTTCTAAATAAAACATTTTTTTTTTTTTTTTTTAAAGTAACTAAACCGAGCCGGGCGTGGTGGCGCACGCTTGTAATCCCAGCATTCGGGAGGCTGAGACCGGAGGATCCGGGTTCGCGGCCAGCCTCAGCTGCTTAGTGAGGCACTCTGCAACTTAGTGAGACCCGGTTTCAAAATAAAGAATAAAAAATAGGGCTGGGGGTATAGCTCGGAGGTAAAATGCCCCTGAGTTCCATCCCCAGTAC
>PVLC010045537.1:0-11773 GCA_004027655.1 Graphiurus murinus | reverse complement strand
TGCTTACAGAGCATCTGCCCCCAGTACTAGCCGCATCTCACCATGGCCTGCTTTGAATGATGAACCACAGGGTTCTAAACTCTTCTCAAGGAAATTATTTCCGTTTACAGAAGTAAAGTGGGGAAACTGTGTGGCTCTTTTGGGCCAGCTATTTCTGAATTCAAATACTTGTTTCTTCATTTGTTTAGTTATGGATAGGCTAATTTATTTCAATTTTTAAAATATATATTTACCAAATTTCAAACAGTATAGTTAATCATTTGTCTATTAATGTGCCATTATTATGCTTCTGTGAATTTTCTTTTAATGAATTGATGGTTGAGGGAATTTAAGTAATCATAGGAGTAAAGTAGTTCAGTTAAAAACATACAATAGTAAATAGATCCTTTATAAGTTTTACTCTCACTACATGTCCATTCTCCTCCTCTCTTTCCCTTGGTTTATCAAAATATATTTAGATGTCATACAATTTACCTGGTATTTCTTTGATTAATTGATCAAGACTGTGTTTTTCAATTTTCACATGATTATGAATTTCTTGATTTTCTTACTATATCAATTTCTAATTTCATTGTATTGCAAATGGAAATTGTTTTGTGTGCTTCCATTGTATCAATCATGTTCTATATCATCTATCTCTATATCATCTATCTCTATAGCTAACTATCTATGATCTATCTAATTATCTATCTCTATATCTCTATAATTATCTGTCTATCATTTATATATCATCTACATTTTTGTGGTGCTAGGGATTAAACTGAAGGGCATTTTATCTTTGAGCTATACCCCAAGCCCAATTTTATTTTTTATTTGGCAACATGGTCTCACTAAGTTGCTGAGAGCCTCACTAACTTACTAGGGATGCTTTGAACCATTGATCTTCCTGGATCAGCCTCCCAAATACTGGGATAGGATGAGTATGCCAAGACACCCGCCTACTTCCGTATTTTAATACATTCATGAGAGTTTTGTGGTTTAGCCTATGATCAATCATGGAGAATGTCTTTTATTTCATATGCAATTGAGAAGAATGTGCATTTTGCCACTTTGGGTAAAATGCTTTATAGATATATGTTGGTACCAGTAGTTTGTATTTTTATTAGAATCACTATTTCCTTGTTGATTTTTTGACTAGTTTTTTATCCATTATTGAAGTATGTCATTGAATTCTATAATCTTCATTGTTGAATAATGAGTTTTCCTTTAGTTTTTTTGACTTCATTTAATGTATATTGTGGCTTTTTTGTCAGGTACATATAGGTATATATATATATATATATATATATACATATATATATATATGTATATATATATATCTTATGACTTCTTGATTGCTTTATATATTTATTATAAAATATTCCACTTTATATTTATTAACATACATTTAATGTTAATTTTGTCTGACATATCTATATCAGATATATCTATATTAAATATGTATATATATTTTAAGATATCTATATATCTTTTATGGATATTGCTTATATAATTTTTATATTATTACTTTCAACATATTGTATTTATACATCTAAAATGTGTCTTCTCCAGATAACATATAACTGGACCTGGTTTTATTTTTAAAAATTCATCAAGAAATAAGAATAAGTACTATGATAGTCAGCTTCTTTCCACTATGACAATATACTTGACATAAAGAATTTAAAAGGAAATTTTATTTTGGCTCATGGATTCAGTTAACTCATCAATGGATTAATCCACTGAGAGGTCATGATCCAATCACTTCCTCGAACCTTACCTCTGAACATTGTTATGCTGGGGATAAAGCTTTCAGCACCTAAGCTTTTGGGAAATATTTGAGATCCAAGTCACAATGAGTACATATATGTATATATTCAAATGTATAATTGTATGTATAGTTTTTATATTACCATTCTTTACTCTTTTTTGTTCTATTTGTTACTTTGGATTCAAGTTGCCATCTGACTTTATTTCTTAATTTCAATATAACTTTTGTCCTACCCTCCTATAAATGGCTATTTATATTAGGCCTAATGATGTTATGAGGTAGGACTGCTGAGGAAGACCACACAGACCCAAAACTATAGCCAAAGGAAGTCCTCATTTACCCACTGGGACCACGCTGGGCACTGAACTCCAGTGCAGTGCTAAATGGCTGAATGGCTGTTTTGAGGCTACTTTTATATAAACTGTAAGGTCTGGGTAAAAAGTTTAGGTTCTCACAGCAGGGTGGCACAGAAGGGGTGGTAGCCAAGAGTAACATTCAGAAGGCACAAAACAGTATTGTGTAGGGGCTCAACAAACCATGTCAACCCATTCTATTACACACATATCCTAGTTATGACAAAGATGGATCCTTCTTTTATCTACATCCTGGTTGTAACAGGTTTGAAAGTTCCTAACCAGCTGTTCCTGCAGTTTCGAGTCAAGCAGAAATTACAGAAGCCAAATAAGCAGTTATGCATGACTAGCTGGGTCCCCTAGGGTAGCAATATTGATTTACTTGTGTGTGTGTATACACACACACACACACACACACACACACACACACACACACACACACGGATGTACTATTTCACTGTAGGTTATTTTCCTTTGTAAAAATAGTTTCTAATTATACCCTAGATGAGGTAGTCCTCTCTTTCATCTGGTCACACTGGATGAAGCTTAGGATAGCAATATTATCTTTGTTTTCTTCTTAATATTTCTGTTAAACTGTCTGAATTTGATGCTATCATGCCAAATTGTTAGCTTGGACTAATTTGGTCCAACATTGTGCTATTATTTTGATAGCTACATGATGGCACAGTTTGCCCCAAATTTGGTCTAATTTAATTTAGTCTTTTTCTAAGGAAAACTGATTAGTGTTTGAAATGTATTCTAACCTCAGGAGAGCTTTACTTTGACCTGGAACTTTTTGTTGTTTTTATTTTCTCTGTTAAAATTCTAGATGGTCTAAGGTTCAGCTTCTTGATCTCCTAAAGTGACTGGCCTCCTCCTAATTATCTACTATCAGAAACACTATTGTTTTTGAAAATGTCCTTGTACTTGAACATCCCCATTCAGTTTTTCTGAGGGTAAATTTCTAAGCACTTTATTTTTATACCTGTCCTCTTTCTCTGGAAAAAACATTCTAGCTGCTACAGAGTATGAGGATATTTATCAAAAATTTTCCTGGATTGTGTCTTTAGCTTCTAGTCTACTCATTTTCCTCTCTTCATGAAGAAATTCTGCACTATGTAAGCTAAAGGAAATGTGACTGGGATCTCTATATTTTTGATACCCGAACTTTCTGCCTTATTGGTAGAAGTCGAGTGGAGAAAGAAATAAATGGACCAGCTTTTCATGCCTAGAACATTTGTAACATGGAGCTAGGAGAGTAGAAAAAGACAACTCCTAACATTTAATCTCTGGAGGTTTCAGTATATAGGGTATAAACCATAACCCACAAAGATTAAACAAGCTCTTGTCTAATATATAAACAAAGAGGGAGACTTGTGCTCTTGAATGTTAATGACAAGTTGGAGCTTTCATTATAACTAATGAGGAGAATGAGTGAACTATATAGGGGCTCAAATACCACCAAATATTGCAGTTTTATTGGAATTTAATTGATTTTCTTGAATATATACTTTTTAGTTTGCTTTGATTTTTAGAACAATTCACAAGTAGTTTGAATGTGATGTGTGTGTGTTTAAAAATTTTAATATAATTTTCACAGCTAACCTTGTTTTTCTGAGGAAATTGTTGACAGAAATCCACGCGCCACCATTTTGAAAGTTGTTATTCCAATATTTTGTTATAGTGCTCCATTTCTTATATTCTCTCCAGAACTTATGACCTTTCGCTGTGCTCTATTGCTTATAGTCTCCTCACATAACATCATAATTGATAAGCAATTCAGAGTGAACTATTTTAAAACCCCCACAATTACTAAATCAATAAGCAATACCACAAAGAAGCATGTATTGACAATATAAATGTCTCCCTAGTTAATGTACATCATAGAATATATTTGATTCATTTTTATTTAGACTTGCATGTAATCAGAGACAGAATTAAAAATCATTTAAATTCTAGAGTCCAAATTTTGAGACAAAATTTCTGGAAATTCTTTTGCAGTATACCATAAGTAATAGCAACAATGGGAAAGGCTCCTATATTGATCCACAGTTAATAGTTAAAACAAGGTGAAATTCTGAAAATATATATCATTCATCATACATTCTAAACATTAATAATTAATTTTTGTAATAATCAATGGAAGAAATATATCTATATGGATGAGGAGATAAGTTAAACCAAACTGAATAACAACAACAAAATAGCTGAAGTGATAAAAATTGCTCTAAGTTGCATTTAAAGTTGTTTTGCTGTAAGAACTTAACAGTCAGCCATTTTAACCCAGAGTTTTCATTATCGATTAAAAGGTACCCATTCTATAATAATATAACATTCCAAAAATGTTGCATTATCAGAATACTATGATTTTTTGTATAATTTAGGCCTTATGAATAAGAAATATAAATTACTAGCAACTAAATATCTGAAGAGGATCAATGAGAGGAATGAAATTTTGAGTTTTCACACAATAAACTCAAAATGCAAACTGATAGCCAACATCAAAACATATTTTAGGAAAAATTATGCAAAAAAATTCTCCAAATCAGGAAAATTGAATAGACTTATATTTTTGCCTCAAGACATATTCCCTTTTGTAAAATTAATTTGCAAATTGAATATTTTTATTCAGATTTATGGAAAATTTAAAAAAAATTATGTACATAGAAAATAATTTCAAACTACTGTGGAATAATAGGAAAAATGTATGTAGTGTGCATGTATGTTTCAAGGAAAACAAATTAGTTTAAGATTGTATTTAATTAAATTTAACTAAAATCATCCAGATGTTTTTACTGAGGCATTAATTTCATTCAGCAAAAATAGTCAAAACACACACACAAAAAAACTTTCTGGACTTTTTAAAACTTCCATTTACTTTTAACACAATAGTCCAGAGTAATTACCGAATATTCTAAAAATCTAATCAGGATGAGCAAAAGTTCAATGATTTCAATTGTTTAAGGTTTTAGTGTTTGCATTAAAAAGTAAATATTAAAAAAAGGGAAAATCTGTTTACCTGATAAAATATAATAGGTAAATGAAACATTATTTTAAATAATTTTAACACATTATGATCTATAAAGAATTTGCAACTGTTTATAGCTTATTAGAAGTTTTTGGAGCTAAATCATATGGAAAACAACATACTTTTCTCCAAACCATTTTTGTTAACATAGCTAGAAAAAATTTTTCAGAATATACATATTGCAATAGCAGTGGTCATCCATTATTTTTAGATTAGAATTTCATTTTATTATTATCAACTAAAATCCACCATTTATTAAGATCTCCTTAGTAAAAAGGCTGGAGACAGATATTTCTACACTGAAATTTGAAACAATATTTGTCACTATCACCATGAACTGCATTATGATGTGAGACTATAATGCACCAATTAAAGTATATAGTTTTAACTAAAAAAGAACTTGCTGACCTCTATTTTTATGACAGATATATGTTTTGTATGAATTTTTCAAAATATATAGACTTATTACACATTTTGGATGGCCTGTTACTTTATTAAAGACAATTTATCCCATTATATTACTGGTAAAAAAAAATCTGACTTTAGAAAAAAAACATTCACCTCCTAGTAACTTTGGGCAAGTTACTAACACAGTAAGCATCAGTATTGCTAAATATAAAAGTGTTAATAAGGGAAATTATGATCACTGACAAGTTTGGAGAGATATTAAGACAGTATCTAGAGGATAATACAGTTTCAATGAGAGGTAGTTCCGTATTACTGTCTAATATAATGTTTATAGTGTATAAGGAACCATATATGTATTTAATGTGCTTTTATTGGTACATTATAGTCTCACATCCTACTGTAAATCATGTTGACAATAACATATATGTACACAGCTCTTGCTCCCACCCCTGCCGCCTCCTCTTTTTTTCCCTTCCCATACAGAGTACTGAGATTGACATTGATATTTTCACATATATACACAAAATCGATGGTAGTATTTCCATTAGTGAACCTCAGTCTTCCTCCTCCCCTTCCCTTAGACCACTTGCCTAGCTCCACTGAGATTTTTCCTCCATTATCTGGATTCCCTCTGGTGTCCCAGGTATTCCCTAGCTTGTGCATATTAGAGAAAACATGTCCCTTCACTTTCTGTGACTGGCTAATCTCACTTAACATATTTTTCTCCAGGTCCTTCAATTTTCTTGCAAATGACATTATTTTGTTCCTTATTGCTGAGTAGAATTCCATCATGTTTATTTCCCATAATTTTGTAATTCATTCATCTGTTGATGGACACCTAGGCTGGAACCATATGCTTTAATTATAGTAATGTCTACTGACTTCTTATAGTATATTGACTGGTTTATATAATATCTGCACATACCTACACACCAGTGTACCTTATATATGTGCAATAATTTTTCATCTTTTACTGTAGTGTTGCTTATATCCATTTTGTGAGTAGATGATATGACAAAAATGTACAAGTGTTCATTATATTTGAAGGTAATTGGAACTTCTTTTTTTAGCCATATCTAGGTACCGGTATTTTGTGGATGTAAATAGTAGATAATATTGAAAAGACATCTGAGCTGTGGTGTTTTCTTTTTCTTTAAATTACAATATACCCCAACTTTATACCAGTAGTACCCAGGCAAACCAGAGGTCATTGTAAATCCAGAGAGTGTTTAATTTCTCAATGATCTTTAAATTTGCAGTATCGTCCAGCCCTTTGAAATACTGAAAAAATGATACAATGCTGGTTTGGACATGTGCAGATTTTTAGGACCTTCATTATGTGAATACACACACACACACACACACACACACACACACACATAAACACACACACAGTAGTATTCATATTTTCACAGTAAATTTCTTATTTTATAAAAATAAACTGGGCATGATTATGCACATCTGCAATCCCAGTACTTGGGAGGTTGGGAGGCTGAGACGGGAGCATCACAGGTTTGAGGCTAAACTCAGTAACTTGATGAGGCCCTCAGCAACTTAGCAAGATGCTGTTTCAAAATAAAAAGTTTTGGGGGTGTAGCTCTGAGGTAGAATGGCCCTTGGTTTAATTCCCAGTAACACACACATACACATAAGTGTATTTATGTTAATGTTCAGGTAACTGGATTATTCATTTTGAAAAAAACCCTAAATTTTGCCTTTGTCAACATTCATAAACTAATTAAATAAGCTTTTATTATACTGTTGAATACAGGAAAATTTCTACATTTCATACTTCTAAGTAGTATTACTTTATCTGCTCCTGTTCAATTTCCCAATACAAACTTGAATTTTACCTCTTTTTGCTTAAAACTTTAAATATTAAATAAAAAATTAAGAACTATAAAATTAAGTTATGTACTTCTATAATTTTAGAAATTGTCTTAGATTAACAAAAATGATTATTGAGAGTTTAATGAGTAATATAATATATAATAAATAACATAATGGATAATTGATAATATAAAATTAATTTCCTGTGCTTTATAGAACTTGAAAAGCTAATAAATAGTGAAGGGCAACTAGATATTCAGAGTAGAAATATAAATAAATAGCCTGAAGAAATGTACAAGTGGAGAGTTAGGTAAATGATAGAAAATAAGAAATATGGAAGATTTTTGCCAGTATTGCTACCAATACTTGTAGAGAGAAGCCAATATTAGAGAGGAACAAATCTCATATTAGAGAGGCTTTGGCAACTATTTCTGCTGTTTCAAAGCTAATTTATCTAAGCACACCAAAACTAATTCAGAGATCAGCTTAGAATCTGAACCAGCTGTCCTCATAGCTAAATAGGATTAAACAAATTATTTATTACTGCTCAAACCTCTCTGCCTCTCTTTCAGCTAACATATGGATGTCTTCCAGTTCTCTTAATTTTCAATACTGTTGGGACACAATCACTGAAGGTGACATGTGGCATGTGTCACAATTACACTCTTGGGAAAAAGCAGATGTTTCTAAAGAAATCATAACATACACATATGCAGATACAATTCTCTATGTAAAAGTCTCTGAATGGTTAGATTAAAGCCTATATAAATAAGGGAAAAACACAGATTTTGCCAAAAGTCCATTGGCCTCAATTAGATTTTAATCATATTTCCTTAAGTCTTTCCTAGTGATTACTACATATAGTTAATTAAAATTTCAGTTAAATTTACTCATGTAAGGGGAGGAAACTTGGAGATATTGTGAAGTCTTTTAAAGTCTGACAAGACTTTACTATGCTTAAATATTATATTCATTTGTATATAAAATGAAATAATGCATTTGATCAGGAGAGGTGGGCTTGAATTTTTTTTTTTTTTTGTATTTGGTAGCTTTATTCTGAACCAAACAGAAATATCATCATTGGTAAATAATATTTATCATCTATTTTAACATACCTTCACATAAATCCTGTAGGACACAGTATTAGTACACTTTCATGATGTTTCTTGCTGAGATATATTTTTTACACTAGTCCCTTGATCAGCAGAGTTCTGTTAGTCATCGATTGATAGATATGTTTATGAATATTCACAATTACATAAACTAACTAGAAAGACAAAAAAATTATCATCTTAAAGAAAAAATCAACTTGTGTATAAAGTACAATATTTAATCTGTATTTCCTATTTATCTCAGAAACTATGTCAATGCATTAGAAAAATATTGTTTAGGTTTTCTCAGGGACTATAAATTATTTTGACTACTATAGCCACATAAAAACTTGAGAGAGTACAGATTTATGAGGTGACCACCTAAATGTTTTTTGGGGACAGGAAATTGGACAGTCAGATAATGTGTACTATAAAATGAAAATAACCCTAAGAGACTTTAGAAAAACTGTAGCATCAAAGTTGAGATTCTTCTCTTAAAAAATAAGTAATGGCTATGTTGAAAAAATATTCTGTATAGTGGATCTCAAATTTCTATGTAGAAAGAGATATTTTAAATTGCTTTACCAATATATGAATTCAACAGTTTATCCATAATTTGATGCATATACAGAAACTGCAGACATGAATCACTAATGTCTTAATTCATCACACATTTATTCATTTATTCAAGAAAACTTAAAACAAGCAGTAATAACATGAATAATAATAATAATAATAATAATAATAATAATAATAATAATAATAAAAGGTATATAATGCTGGAGAGAGGCAGGCATTCAATGCCCAATGTCTGTGGAAATGTCCATCAAGGTTGCATTGGGCAATATCCGAAACAAATGAATACATTTTATATGTAAAATATATCACATTCTATTTCTCAATTGAGGAATATCTATGTAAACCTCACACATACCCACAAATGCATGCAATCATACACAAAGACACACAAACACAAGCACATACACATTGTAAAACAAAAAAAAATAAAAACTATATTTCAAATGCCATACACAGGTTAGCTTTTTATAATGAAAATGACTTTATTTTACCATATCTCTGTGACTTAGGCAAAACAGGTATGATTACCCCTTCATATAGACTAAGAAATTGTAGGTCAGAGATTTCCCAAGGACACAAGAGTAATAAAAGAAAACCAAAATACAAAGTTATTTTGATTTCTACTCCAGTGACCCATTACCTACGCTATGATCAAATATAACTGATGAAAAATTCATCATTTCTTTACAATAGCACAGCAGTAGACTTGAAGGAAACTTAAATTCAGATGGAATTTGAAAGCCAAGGGGCACTATCACTGTGTAAAGAAAACTGCATCTTAGGTATCCACTCTAATATAGATTGCAAATGATTTTTGCTACTGAATAATCATGTCCTTTAAAGGAAATACACTGTACAAAGGCATTAGGACTCATAACCAAACAATGAGAATGACTGTCTGTGGTTCACATAAAATAGCTCATGTAAAGTATGGGATTTCGGTGCCCAGAGGCAAGGTCACATCCACTGTAGTACACTTAACTGAAGAAGTTCTCAGCTTGCAGCTTGAATGCCGTGACTGCCTCTCTGTCGGATTCTCATTGGACCCCAACATTCCTGCTGATAGACTTGTCTGGAAGATGACCTCTGGTTATTATGGTATGTTGTTTTCAGAGCAGATAACAGTGTGCGCTCATTTTAGGTTTTCTGCTATAGGGAGGTATTAGATGAAAACGACCATATACTGGCTCCTAATCAAAGCTCACAAACACTCCCATGAGCCCTGCTGTTTGGTACAATGTATAGATCTTAGAATACCTAAGGCCAATTGAATAAAGAACTGTGGCATTATGAAAGGGTAGTCTGAATCAATTTTGTAATGCTTTTTACCATATGATAAATTTAAGCCTTTCTTCTTATTTATTTTTTTATTGGTGCATTGTAATCATACATCTTTGTTAGGTACAAGCTGGTAAAGGCATACATACACACATTTCTCATTTAACCCTTCCCCTGTTCCTGCCCTACTCCCTTCCCCTCCCTCCTATTCAAGTTCAGTTTAGTGATTGACTTTGATATGTTTGTGAAAGCACATCATGTGCATTAAGGTGTCCCCCTACCCATCACCTTCAGTTAAGTCACCTTCTTTGCTTATCTAAGATTTATCCTTCTTTGTCTGGAGTCCCTCTTACGTCCCACTTTCTCCCTAGCTTTCGCATATTAGGAAGAGCATACAATTTTTTACTTTTTGTGACTGACTAATCTTACTTAGCATTACATTTTCCAGTTCCATTCATTTCCCTGCAAATGACATGATTTAATCTCCATAATAATATATTTATATATTTATATAAGAAAAACACTAAATATTTTGCCATTACAATATGTATAAACTTGTTAGTAAATATTGCATTTTTGTGTTGAATAGGGTCAGTAGCTGTATTAGCATCAGGATTATCAACTTATATCGATGTCTAGTACAACATTCATATGCATATAACAAAACTTAAATATAAAAATCCTAATTAAAACAAATTTACTTTTAACTCACCTTGACAATTTAGTTGTGTAGTTATAATTGTAAAATAGTACTATAAAAATCAATTTAAAACTTGCATAATGAATAGGCAGTACATAGAATGAAACAAACCTAATTTGCCACAGTTTATATATATACTACTCACTACTTTGAGCATATAGATAGATAGATAGATAGATAGATAGATAGATAGATAGATAGATAATACATTATATAGTATATGCTCAAAGTAGGGAGTTGTATATAGTAAAGAGAAGAGTTGACTTCCTCATGGACCTGGAGACCTGTGGGTATGGAAATAAGAAAGACTGGGAGGCCATCCCTAAGAATGAAGAGGACTAAACTTAATGTCTGTCTAAAGTGGAGACTACCCATATTCTAAAGGGTGGCTGAAGGAAAAGCTGATGCTTGTCCCCATCTTGGGCTTCAGGAGGAGAAGAGAAAATTTCAGTTTCAGAACATAAACTGATATTCTTACTGGCTCCATGACTCATATGCTGATGTCTCAATTTTACTGAGTACATGGGTCTTAACTCAAATTTAAGTCTTGATTTTGGAATTGGAAACTTGAGGTCTTGCCTAAAATTAACTACAAAACTTTAAACTGGAGGGAAGGTAACAGAAGAAAGGAAAAAGGATTTTCAAACTTCCTTTTTAAAAGATCATGCAAACAAAGATTCAAAAACATATATCAAAGAAAAAAATAAAAAATAATCAGAACATGAAAAAATCCAGTGTTTATATGATGATAAATTA
>PVLC010045536.1:0-11764 GCA_004027655.1 Graphiurus murinus | reverse complement strand
GGTCCAGATCAAGATAGCAGGATTCCTCTTAGTGGTGTGTTGGATTTGAAGGATTGTGACAAAAAGACTGAAGGTGCTTTGATGTATTTGCACATGACAGCAAGTGGAAGCTTTGGTGGCTTCTCTTCAAGTGACAGAAAGATAGGTGGCTCATAGGTCAGGTTGGGGCTCTGATTTCTTTCTAAACAAAGAAAGCATTATATCCCTCTGGTTAAATCTACTCAGTTTCACTTTTACTCCCTAGAATTCTATGTTAATGTCTACCTTCTCCAATATTCTAAATGTCTTCTGATAATAATCCCTCTCAGTGCTAAGATTAAAGATCATCAAGCTGCATATACTACTGAGGACTGTAAGCATGATGTATTTGTTTATGCCCAAGATGGCAGATGAAAAGGAGGGTAGGAATTTATTCAAAGTCATAGATATGTAGAATATGATCACATCCAGACTTGTCCTTTCATATCCTTGTTTTATGCCTGAGATGGCAGATCTTGGGTAAAGATTTGTTCAGATTTACAGATGTAAAGATTATGTTTGCATCCAGACTTTGTCTCATGCCTCCCAATGACAGATGCACATTGCAGGTGATTGCACATGTCCTCCTCCTTGGGCGGGACATGAGATGTCTGTCACAGCTCACTTTCCTAGGTGGTTCACATCTCCCCTCCTCTCTCACAGGTCGCCTCATTTTCCGAACTCAGCCCACATGCTTGAGACATACTGACTGTGTCACGGGAGAATCTCAGGGACCAGACTTTCAGAAAGCGACAACGCTGTGCCTGTGCCCGAGCCTGGGGATTCCCAGATTGTCACATCTCAGCTTCTGTGTAGGGCTCTTTGCCAAAGGAATGTCTCCATTCACTCTGTTGTTATTACAACTTTTGGACTCGATTTTATAGAGGAAAACAAAAGAGGTAGGATGATCAGGTTGGTTTTCAACATCTTTCATCAATATCACAATTTTGCTTCATCCCCGGGACCAAGATTGTCTCCTCCATCCTGCCTGTAGCTGTGACTCATCTGCACCCAACCAGTTCAAGGCCTCTGCCCACATGACACACTTCTAAATACATCTGTCTCTTCACCCATCACTCAGGTCTCCTACTATTCTCTGGGGAGAGAGCACTGTGTTTCTGAGCTACTGGAAATATCTTCACCTGATGTGGTATTTGGCCACTCTAAAATCCACAAAGACTCAACTATGGTCCTTGAAGTTCATACTTGCCCTGGACCCTTGACCTTCCCAATCACCTTTGAAGTCCAGAGGTGGCAACCTGGCCTTCCCATCAAGGTGCAGAAAGGAGTAAGGACATAGGAGACTGGAGGACTAGAAGTGGGCTCTGATCAGGAAGTGATGAAAATGAGGGAGAGAGGGCTTCAAAGTAGGTGTGCCTAAGCTTTCTGGAGAGGGCTCATATGCAGAAAGGAGATGGGTGTTGCAAAGTAATAGAGACAGTCCACTTGCATGATGTTTTACTCAAAATGTAAACACATTTCTTAGAGTTTGCCATGTTCCAAGAATGTTGGTAGGACATGGGAATATAAGTCAGGAAAAAAGTCCTTCTCTTTGGCACACTTTAATTCATTTGGAGAAAAAACCAGGCACACAGTTTTTAGCCCTTGAAGAGTTTATGCAACCTCAATGGACAAAGAAAAATTTGCTCCTGAAGGAGACTATGATTTTTATGAATTACTAAAACCAAAGACACAATGACAATGGCAGTCAGATGTCTCCTGCATGGTCTCTTACTCTGGAGATGCACTTTGTCCTTACACAAGATCCTTAATGGAATTTCATCCCCATGACACTTTCTTCCATCATTATGACCTCTCAGTACCTCGATCTTGATTCACTATTACAATGCATTCTTCTCTCTTCCTACAACTAACCATACAGGATTCACACAAGTGTACACACGACATTCTCCAAACTACACCTGGGTCCTCAGTGCTGCTCAGAGGATCCTCCAGTGCTTCTGGCCAGCTCCCATTGCCACCCACAGCTTTGATAAACCTCTTCCACCTGCTTCCAAAGTCCCACTTGTCTCCATATTCCCTTTTTTATCAAATATCCTTCACACACACTCTTCTTATATTCCTGAATGCATCAGGTGTAAACCACATCATCTCCTACCATAACACGTACATCTTAGTGTTTCATTGCACCTACAGTGACCTGCCAGCACATGGCTGAGTGCTCCTTCTATGTTGTGTTTACAACTATGTCGTGCTGAAAAAATATGGAGAGAACCTATTGTAGTGAAGATGGAAGCAGAACCTATGACTATTCTCCACAGTCCTGCTCCTTCTCACTAAACAGCTATGTATTTTTATTTCTGAAATTTCAAGGAGACTTGCAACTTTGTGGTAATCCATATATCCCTCTGTGATTTGTTTAATGATATCCCCAGTGCCTGTACACCTACTATGCTAATGCAACACCGATTCTCAGGCTATGTACATGGAAACCCTCAATTCAACTGAGAAGAGTACAGCATCACTCTGTAGGGCACTGCCATGATAGTCTGAAAAGCTGGATAAAAGATTAGCAGGCCTGGGCCTGTTTCGGTTTTTCCAAGACAAAATGGCTCTGAAGCTAATCAGAAAAAAAAGCTAATCAGAAAAAAAAGATTTCATCCTAAAGGGCCAAACCAATCCGAATACACCTGTATCCTTTCCAGACAAACCAGCCAATCCTTATGGTCCCCAGAGTCTCTCTCTGCTCTGGGAACAAGGTTTCACCATCCCATTCCCACCTGTGTACACCCCCACTATAAAAGGCTAAACAAAGCCAGCGTGGGGGTCCTTGTCAAGACTCCACTGCGTTGGATGAGACTTGGACCCTAGCTCGAGTTAGCAATAAACCTCCTTCTTGCTTTTGCATTACTATGTGTGAAGTGAACACCTTCGGTGGGGCACCCCAGATTTGTGCATAACAACTCCTGTCCCTCCCTCTGCAGGCTCACTGTCACAAAAGGGTCATGTGTGGTAATTTGCATATGCTTTGTATCTTGACCAACTTACAAAAAATTATGAAGCTTAATTTTAATTCAGATGATATGTGAATAAACTCTCTTGACAAGTAAGATGACAGGAAAAGGGTGAGCAACTGAGATGTGTAAGAGGGAAGTAAGCAAAGCCCAGCAGCAGCGGCAACTTTGAGTACTCTGAGGCCTTTCCAGCCAATCCATCTTCCTTCCATCTCCATCTCCCCACAGATGAGAAACATGCTTCCATAAACTTTCCATTTCTCAGCCAGTGGACAATGCACAGCACTTACCTGAGCAGAAGACTCCTGCATGGTTCCCACTGGTACAGTCGTGCTGGCTCCAGCCCCAGGAGGGGCACTTCCACAGGTGGGATTCCTCTCCTGTGCAGTTCAGCTTGTCCAGCCACATGGGATCTGATTCTGCCAGATAGTAACGAAGAGAGAGGACCTTTCCACAGCTCAGCTGTCTGCACACCACTTGGCCATCTTTCAGGTCAAAGTGATTAGTACAGATGGTTCCCCAGGAACCCTGGTGAAGGGCCTCCACTTTGCCAGTACAGCGACTGCCTCCATCCACCAGGCGGAGCTGCGGGCTCTCTGAGGAGAGAGAATCATGTCAGTGTTTGCTTTCATACAGGGGATGAGAAGAGTTTTCTGTACTTGTGGGACCCCTCAACTAAGCAGCTGACAGAACTAACCAGCTGCAGAGCCTGCTGTTAAGACTTCCAGTCGTTGCACCAGGGCAGGAAATGAGACTGGTTCCTACTAAACAAAGGTAAATAAAGGATCGGTCAAGTGGAATAAAATAATGGAATTAAATCAAAAATAAACTGGTGAGTAGTCTCAGATAGGAGTTATTGCATATGTCATATTAGGTTTATCCTTTTGATTTGTAGATTCCTACAAAGAATATGAGAAGACTGAAAATGTCAGAATCCCACCCTAAATAGTTAACCTTGAATATTTTTAAACTTGATTCTTGTGTTTTGATTATCACATTGCTACAGTTCATCTTAATTGCAAGAATTCCTAAATAGATAGAAATTTCTTACAAATACTAAGATTTGTAAATATGTTGTTATATTCTTTGGCTTGTCTTTTCCATTTCTTGATGAAATCGTTTCAAGAACAAAATTTTTGAAATCTGTTTTTACTTTGGGTGCTTTATTTTGGTGTCATAGGTAAGAAGGCCACACTTAACTCGAGGATAAAAAGAGTTATTCTTATGTTTTATTCTAAGAGTTTTTTCTTTTTAACACTTATATGTAGATTTTTACTCATATTAAGTGTATTTGTCCATGATGTGAGTCTGAGTTTATTCCTATTTTTGTTTTGTGCTTGTTTGTTTGCAGATGGATATCTAGTTATCCATTTGTTAAAAAGACTAGCTTTTTCCCACTGACTGGTCTTGGTAACCATTTTGAACATGAATTCACCACATTGCTCAGCTTTTCATCACTGCAACAGATACCTGAGAAAAACAACCTGGAAGAGGAAAGATTTATTTTAATTCACAGTTTCAGAGTTTTCACGCAGTGGTCAACCAGCTATAAGGCAGAAATGCCCTTGCAGAGAAATGCTGCTCTGCTCATGGCACCAAGGAAGCAGAAAGAGAAAGAGAGAGGAAAGATATGTCCATTGACAGGTTCATAATTTGAATGGGTGGTGACCATATGCAGCTACAGCTTGGCTGAAGCAGGTAGCCCACTAGGGGGTGATCTTGGGCACTGTATAGACCTTGGTCCCTTCCTCACTCTGCCTCTGCTTCCCAGCTTCCATGAGACGAGCAGCTGTCTTCCACCGTGCCCTGCTGCCATGACGTTTCTGCTTTGGAGCTGCCCACCATGGAAGGAACCTCTGAAATCAGGAGTCAAGTACAACTCTCCTCCTCCAAGGTGTTCTGGTCAGCAGTTTTGTTCACAGCAACAAAAGATCAGAATTAACCTGCCCAAGTGCAAGGCAGAGAAGCACGGCTCCAGTGTATTGACCTTTTCTTGTATCCAGTATCACCTGTGGTGGGTTACGGCAGTCTTGGACCATGAATCCACCTGGGCAGTACACAGCTTCTAACAATATTGGCCTTGGCCCTTCCCTAGTGCTGTGCTGGTCTTGGCAGCTGTGACCTCGGGGTGTGAAACAGCATAGCAGCATTGGTGGCCACAGAACTTCCCAACTCATTTCTCTTCCAACTTCGGGAAACTCAACATAGAGAAAACAACTGTCAGCTTGAGACAGTTGCTGAACACACCAACTATGGATTTCAAATAAACCCGGGCTTGGACTGCCCTCTAGTGCTATTACAAGGACCACACACAAATAGTGAACAAAACAAACTTGGACTCATGGCACTAACTGCTACTAAAATAGCAGAAGTGTCCAAAGGCTCAGAAATAATAAGCAACCCACATAGCATCTCTGGAAAGATAGGCACAAAAAAGCCAGGTGAGAGTGTGTAAAACAGTAGGCTTGGATTTTATCAGTGCACTCTACATGCGTGTATGGTAACACCACGCTGAATCCCATTTATGTGTAAACTCAATGCATGTTAATACAACAAATTTAAGCCTAGATCCAAAGAGTGAAATAAATACCTCATTCATCAACTTGCATGTGATGTCACACACCAACAAGCATCATGAACTTCCAGAGAATCATGATCTCATCTAATCGTCTCTGGAAGCACCAGAAAGTGATCACTGAGGGAAAATTTGTGGGTTAAAAATGGTAAACAACCATTTTAAGGGGGGGAATGAGATTTAGGAAAATACATAAAAATGATTGAATACTCTAACAGAAAGTTTACAGAAAGATGGAAGCAATCTAGAAGATCACACAGAAGTCCTTTGAGTGAAAAATATACCAAGTGAATTTGAAAACACAACAGAAAGGCATCAATATGAGAATACATGAAAAAAAAATAGTGATCTCCAATATGGGTTATTTGAAAATACGTAGTTGGAGTAGAAAAGAATGAAGAGAGAAGAAGAAAGTTGATGAGAATATTAGGACAGGATGGAAAGAGAAAATATCCCTGTTACTGAAATTCCAGAGACACCTGAGAATGCCAAAGGGGAAGAAAGTGTATTCAAAAAGATAATAAAACTTAACAAGTTATCAGCTTGTACCTAACAATGATGTATGATTACAATGCACCAATTAAAAAAATATAGTAAAATTAGAAAAAAAAAAACAAGCCTAGGCAAAGATATATTTATCCAGATAAGGAAGAGTTGAAGGGCACAGCTAAATTTACCTTTACTAATTTTACTCAAGATACATTATAGTCAATTTATGAAACCAAAGATAAGAAGATTTTCAAAGTAGCCAAAGAAAGTGGTGGCTCACACCTATAATCTCAGTACTTTGGAGGCTATGACAGGAGGGTCACAGGTTTGAGGCCAGCCTCAGCAACTTAGAGATTCTTGGGAACTTAGCAAGACCCTGTTTCGAAGTAAAAAATAAAATAGGATTTGGGTGTAGCTCAGAGATAGAATGTCCCTCGGTTCAATCCCCTGCACCAAAGAAAAGAAGAGAAAAGAAAGAAATAGCACATAGAGGGGTGTTATGAGTGGAACTATACAGATATAAGAGTTGAACTACTTAATTTGAAACAAAAACTGGGTCAAGGAAGAAATATATAAGCAAATTTATAATTTTCAGAAATAAAAAAGGAGACAACATATGATATCTTTTGAGGTACAGCAAAACAGTAATAAGAGGAAAGTTTTATAGTAATTGACACCTTGAATAAAGGAGAAAGATCCCAAATCTCCTATTCCTACATCTCAAGGAAGTGAAAAACATAACAAGAAAAATCTGATAATAAAAAAGATAAAAAAATACAAACCAGAGCTGAAATTAATAGAGCCTAAAATAACATCACAAAATATCAATAAAACAGAGAGCTGGTTCCTCATAAACATTTTTAGAATTTAACACTTAGACAAACTATCTAAGGAAAGAAAAAGATAAGACTTTAGTAAGTAAAATCAGAGAAAAAAAGGTAGACAATATTTATAACTATGACAACTATGCAACTGGCATATGTGGACGTAATATTATTTGAACACTTTCCCTCCAGGATCCTTCTTTTTCCCCCCCCTCTCCCTTCCTTCCCCCCTCCCACTATCTACTGGTCTCTCCTCATTGATCTGAAGTCCCTTGTTTTCTGATTTTTCTCTCCAGCTTCCATCTATAAAAGAAAACACCTGACCTTTGACTTTCTGAGACATGCTGGCCTCACTTAGCTTCATGTTCTCTATCTAGTTCCATCCAGTGTCCTGAAAATTACATAATTTGGTTCTTTTTATTTTTCTTGGTACTAGGGATTGAACCCAGGGGCACTCTACCCCTGAGAAACACCCACAGCCCCTTTTGTTTTTGTTTTAAAACAGGGTCTTGCTAGGCTGCTGAGTTTCTCACTACTTGATGAGGCTCTTCCTGAACCTGCAATCCTCCTGTCTCAGCCTTCCAAGTATTGGAATTATAGGCATGAGTCACCACATCTGACTGTTTTCTTCTTCTTTATAAAAGAGTGAAATTCCACTGTGTGTCTATACCACATTTTCATTATCTATTCATCTGTTGATGGACACCGAGGTTGGTTCCATAATTTGCCTATTTTGAGTTATGCATGCATCTCTGTAGTATTCTAACTTTCATTCTTGTACACTTATCCAATTTCTGTTTGGCTTTTTTTCTTGTTTTTGGCAAGAGTAGCCAAAATCTACTCATTTACCACAAATCCCCAAAACAGTGCAAATTTATGATCTGCTGTCCTCATGTTGCATGTTAACTCTCTAGACTCATTTATACTACATATCTGCCACTTTCTATCCTCTCAGCTACATTACCACATTCCCTCCCCTCTCTACTCCTAGTAACTGCTGTTTTGTTCCCTATCTGTGGGTATTTGTACTCTTTTTAGATTCCACTTATTAGTGACATCATGCAATATTTTGCTTGCATATCTGCCTTATTCATTTAGCAAAGTGCTCTCGGGACTCATCCAGGTTGTGGCAACTGACAAAATCTTATGCTTTTGAGAGATGAATAATATAAAAAGGAATCAAATATGATAGACACAAGGACATATATGAATCTAAAAGTATCCTCCCTGAAAAACGAATGCAAAAGAGTTTGCATCTTGTATAGTTCTACTTACATGAAATTCTAGAATAAGCAAAGCAATTCTATAATTACAGAAACCAGTCAATGACATCTTGGTGCTGACAGTCAGGGAAATTGACTGTAAAATGTCATGAAGGAAACATCTTATATGACATAAGTGTTCTATGGCTCCATGGTGGTGACATGCATTCATTCTAGTTAAACTGTATACTTAAAATAGACTTATTATACTATTTTAATAATACCAAGTAAGATTGATTTAACTTAATAAATTACATACACACAAAATAATACTATATAAAATACTATCAAAATTGTTCAAATACCTGGGGGAAAATTATGAAAACATTTGTGAGACAACAAATACTAAGAGAAATTAAAGAAGATTGTGCATAAACAAGAGACAGATCATCATAAATTGGAATATTTAGAGTTATAAAGATGTTATAATTGTCCCCAAACTGATCCAGAGGACTATTAAACAGACTATTGAATTCAGTTTGAATAAAAGTCACAGCATTAACAGGTGGGGGATTGTCAAGCTATTCTAAAGTACATATGAGAACTATTAAACAGACTATTGAATTCAGTTTGAATAAAAGTCACAGCATTTACAGGTGGGGGATTATCAAGCTATTCTAAAGTACATATGAGAACATCCATTAAACCCTCATGAATAAGGACAAATCAAATAAATATATTACAAGCTAATTGTTAAGTATTACAAAGTTAGAGGAACAAAGATGGTATTTTGGTGCAAGGAGAGAGAAAGAATTTAACCATGCAGAACACAGGACCATGGAACGGGACTCACAGGTGTGTGGACATCTAGCTTATGACTAAGGCTTCACTTCATTTAACAGAGGAAAATAGAATTTTAAATTAAAGTATTGTTTGCTTGTAAGACATATGAAAAGTTTTTGAGCTTGGTTCATACCACAAATAAAAGTCAATAGTATCCACATTGCAATTGTAAATAAGAAAAGCAGAACAATAGAAAATAAGTAAGGATAAGCCGGGTGTGGTGGCGCACGCTTGTAATCCCAGCATTCGGGAGGCTGAGACCAGAGGATCTGGGTTCGCAGCCAGCCTCAGCTACCTAGTGAGGTCCTCTGCAACTTAGTGAGACTCGGTTTCAAAATAAAAAGAATAAAAAAATAGGGCTGGGGGTATACCTCGGAGGTAGAATGCCCCTGAGTTCAATCCCCAGTACCGCAAAAACAAACAAACAACAACAACAACAAAAAAACCCAAGAAAATAAGTAAGGATAAAGGGTAATAGAATGTTTCCATGACTTCACAGTGCTGGAGTTTTCCTAAAGAAGCAATGCAAATGCCTGTGCTCCTAACGCAGCCTTTACTTTCTTAGTCATCAGATCCGAGTACATCCTAAAGCAGCCTTTCTTAACCCTCGTGTGCATCCCAGCTCATCCTCATTACTGTTCAGCTGTCCGCCTGCCCCATGGTGCCCTAAGCATCACTGTGAATTGTGCTCACTGCTGCACACCTCTGCCTGTGAAAGTCCTGTGCAGAACTATTATGTCTAGTGCTGTAGAGTACTAAGCACTCTGGGAACCCTGCAGTACACAGAGGGAATACTGCAAAGAACAACCAAGCAACAGCCATGAGTCCAGGCTGGACTTCTGATAAATGAGACGTAAGCAAGCAGGAGAGGCTGGGCAGCTCTGGACACGTTCTGAGGGGGCAGGGCCTTCTAAGGCTATTAAGGCCTGGACCTGTGTGGAGGGCTGACATGGGGCCTCCAGTGGACACTCCCATTAAACCAAGGCCAGGGAAAGGGTCACGTGTGATCTGGGGCCGTTGTAGTCCTCTGGGCTACTGGAAATAGAGGCTCTTGAAACACGTGCCAGACCCAGAGAATTTTTAATGTTCTCATACCATAATCCCAAGGGTGAATAGTCACAACTAGATGGAACAGAGCATATGAACCATGGGGTTTAATGTGGGAACATGTGCTCTGATAATGTGATGCTACAAAAAGTTCTCTTTGGGAAAGTTTACTTGGTAAAGTAAGATGTGATTTCTTCTCAGCCAGTTAGAAATTCATTGACTGTTCTGAGCACTGGAGAGACCAAAGAGAAATCAGAACAGCAATTCTATATTTTATTTGAGAGTCCACCTCCACCCATGAGATGCAGCAAAAGTTGCTAAAATGACAACCATCCTGGCACATGGACAAAACCAGGAACCAGCTGTCCCAAGACAAATAAAGGAGGGGTAGCAGAACTTTTTGCAGTTGTTGTAAGGGAGAGTTTCCTAATGAAGAATGACAAAGACTTCTTACTTAAGAGGCTGAAATAGGGAGGGAAAATGGACAGAGAAGAGACAGAGAGCTGAGGAGCATTGGGGAGGCATCCAGGACCAACATCCACCATAGAAGAGCCAGCGCTCCAGGGACGTGGCCCGATGATTCTCACTTCAGAAACCCAGACACTGGCACCTTAATCCCTGATGAGCCACAGGCCCAGTGAAGACCAGATTTCACTAGGGAGAAAACTCACCAGGAAGACATTCATAAGCACAGGGCTATTCTAAACAGCGAGTCCTTTAGGACATCACAGAACGAGTTCATGTACCCATAGGGAAGGGAAAGTTTGACCAGGAGAGGCTCATCCTGAGGCCCCTGACCTGGACCCCTGTCCTGCCTTCATGCCAACATCAACCCACCCGGCAGTGCCTGCGTCTGCATCACTTTTCCTTGCTGCACAGTGGGATTGGAGGTCCATCCACAACAGGGGTCCCAAGGGAAACAATATCCACAGGAAACAAAGTTCCACCAAGAGCCCAGGGCTGCAGAAACACTACAGTGAGGTGTGGGTTAGTGGGGGAGAAAAAGAAGAAACTCAAAGTCAGAATCAGACTGCAGGTGCAGGGCTATCTGGGGTTTTATTCTATTTCATGTTGGGAGGGATTTATTTATAGACAGCAAGATTTGTCTATCTGCTCTTATTACACACACACACACACACACACACACACACACACTTACACCATCACCAACACTGTTCCTTCACCATCAAATCCAGCAGAGCAGTCTGATTTAGAGTGATTTCTATGGACTCCTGTGGAAAGAACTAACTTCCACTGGGAAGACTCCTGCTCACGCACTTACCCTCACAGACTCTTCAAATTCATTTGCTGATGCCCATTTCTTGCTCTTTTTTTGTTTCTCTCTTTTTCCTTCTTTCTCCCACTTCTGTCTTTATCTCTCCTCTTCTCCTTCCATCTATATCTATCTATCTATCTATCTTCTATCTTTCTATCATCTATCATTTATCTATCATCATCTGTCTTCCCTGTCTCTCTCTGTGTACATCACCCTTATTCGCCCTTTTCTTTTTCTTAGGCTCCCATCCTCTCTTCTGTCTCTGTATGACTCTGTCTTTCTCTCCTTCTTCCTTCTATCTCTGTATCTCTTTTCTCTGTCTCTGTCCTCCCCATCTCTCTGTGTATATCACTCTTAGTTGCTCTTCTATTTCTATATCTCCCTCTTCTCTTTCCATCTCTCTGCATGACTGTTTTTCTCTCTCCTCCTTCTATCTTTATATTTCTTCTCTCTCTCTCTCTCTCTCTCTCTCTCTCTCTCTCTCTCTCTCTCTCTCTCTCTCCCCTTCCTCTCTC
>PVLC010045535.1:0-11827 GCA_004027655.1 Graphiurus murinus | reverse complement strand
CTCCAGATTATGAAGAACATCTTTCTCAGCTTCACTAGTGCAAAGTCTCTTTGCTGTTGCCAAGACTTTACCATTTATACTTAGGTTATTCAAATAGCATTTTGAGACTTGAACACTCTGGTCTCTCCCCATACTGGATGCATACCAGTGGCATTTTGGGAGCACTAGCTGAGTGATAGGCACTACTCTACTCCCTTTACATGTTTAATTCTCATAGCATCCAGAGGACATAGATGCTTTGATTTCCCATTTTGTATACGATGAAATTGAGTGTTCAAGGATTTGGTTTTCTTTTGTGATCCTGGAGATTGAACACAGGGGCATTCTACCTCTGAGCTACACCCCCAACCCATTTTATTTTCTATTTTGAAACAGGATCTTGCCAAGTTGCTGAGGGCTTCACTAAGTTGCTGAAGCTGGCCTCAAACCTGTGATCCTCCTGTGTCGGCCTTCAAAGTACTAGGATTACAGGCATGCTCTACCATGCCTGGCTAAGTGTTAGAGAATTTAATTAACTTGCCCAGGGTCACATGGCTAATGAATCTTGGCTCCAGGACACCGGGACTCCCATACAGTTCTATCTGGTGGCTTTAGATAGAGCCTGATCCTTGATCCTTAGCCACCACCCAAATATATATGTATGTGTGTGTATATATATATTTGTAGTGCTAGAAAGCAAATCCAAATCCAGGGCCCCACCAAACTACATATCCAGCCTTTTTTTTTTTTTTTTTGGAGACAGGTCTCACTAAGTTGCCCAGGCTAACCTTGAACTTGAGATCCTCCTACCCTCCTACCTCAGCCATCAGAGTAGCTGGGCTTACAGGTATGTGTCACCCTGGTCAGAACTTTATAAAAAATTTTTTTAAAGTTTAAAGTTTAAAATGAGAAATCTAACCACAAAAATCTTGTATTGTCCCCAATATAAGGCTGATCTCTGAATTTCTTTCATCCCTGTATATATGTTAATGTGTTAAATGAAATGCAGAATAATTAAAAAAAATTTAAATATACTTTTATTGAAACAAACCTAACATTTGCCTGCAAATATTTTGCCTTTGAGTAGGGGATAGGAGATATGAGGCTGTGTTTTGTCCCACCTAACTCTTTCCTGGAGTTACCCCAAAGCAGGGCGGGCAAGTTCCTTCAGGGATTGCTCCAAACCATCCCAGGTCAGGGCTGTTGGGATTTCAAAGAAAGAAGCCCTAAACACCCAGGCAACCAATTGAAAGCATGTCAGAGAGGAACCTATTTCCAGAGCACTGCTGCTCATCTTTGTGATGGACAGAGAGAGAAAAGGGTGTTCCACAGAGGTGTGCCCCCTCGGAGGGAGTCAGGGTATGCAGTTTATATGAGGGTGAGGAATTTTGGCTCAGGGCAGGGCCGGTTTTTCAATTTTGGACAACCTAACCACCTTCATCAGTGCCTGGGGATGTTCAAGGCCCCAGCCTGGGCTCAAGCCTGCTGGGCAAAACCTGCAGCTGTCTGGGTCACAGAGTCATCAAGATTCTCTGCAATTTTCAATCAGAACACAGAAAGGAAGTGGGGAGACCTGGGGCCTCTACAGGCAGGTACAAAAATAACTAATGAAAAGTAGTGTGTGGTGTTCTTCCAAGTGACACTAAAGTAGTAATACCTTTCCTCTGCTCTCACGACTTGCACTGAGATGTTTCCCAGGGCTAGGGAACTTGGCAGATTGGCTGCTAGGGGCTTCAAAGCCTCATGTCTTCTGTCCTTGATTTTCTGGGTAGCCTTGAGAGGCTTATGACTTTCCCTCTGCTAGGCCAATATCACACTTACTGGGAGCCACTGATTAAGCACCTTTAGCCTTTGATTTGTTTAACCCATCCCTCTTCCAACTGGAGGCAGCCCAAGAAGAGCGGCCAATGCATAGAGTAGATTGGACCAGGCTGTGGGAAACCAGGCAGCGCTCTCCTTACTGATGCAACAGCACATCCATCCAGACTCTCTTCTACGTAGAGCCACAAAACTCTCCTACTGTTTGGGTCTCCATCAAAGGGATCCTAAGGAATTTGCTTCCCCTGGAAAAGGCCACCTCTGGTGTAGAAGCACTGTTGCTAAGGCAGTCCACTTTCAGGACTGCCAGCTAGTCTGACATACTTAGGGCCTGCTGGTTCCAGTTTAGATCAAATTCCCTGATATCTTCCTGGTATGAATTAAGTTAAAAACATCTTTTTAAAAAAAAATCATTAGTAATGTTTTTGTATAGAGTCTGTTTCAAGTAACTGCAAATTTAGCTGAGTGTGCTATCATCCAGTCTGTGGTTTTCTCTCTTATCCTCAAGATATATCATGTTAATCCTAATACATAGATTTTATAACTTGCTGTAAATGAATTAATGATTATGACTAATATATGATTATGTGAATAGGCTGCCTTGGATGGCAGTATTTATCATCCTTGGAGGTGTTTAACTGTAAGCTGGGTCACAAATTGTGGATATTAAAGCATTTGGACTTTGGGGTTACATTATCCAGGAAGGACCCTTCCTGTTCTAAAGTTCTACAATTCTGTATGTTTTTTCATAGTGCTTCTATCCCCCTCTTAGATGCTTATAAATCCCCACTTGAATATTGCCTCTGGAATTGCTATCAAATTGTCCATTTTATAGTTGCAGTTTCCTCTTTCTTCCGTTTGGTGAAAATTAGGCCAACATATGCCATCTCCTGTCTTGTCTGCCTCTTCCATTTTCTTTGCTTTCTCCAAGGTCGGTTCAGCTGTTCTGCTGCTCATTTGCAAGTTCTGCAGTTACCTTGAGATGTGATTTATCGAGGTCAGGCTACTTGAACTTACTCAGTGCAGCCGCATGCTCTATTATAATCCTTCTCCTCCCTTGAATATCAATTCTCTCTAGCCAAAGCTCATTCCTGTGTCTTCACAATGACAAAGACTGAAGCAGCAGAAGAATGGATGCTTCTACCTGCAGTTCTCTCTGGGGAACATTGGAGCTTCTGCATAGCCCAGGTTCCAGCTCTTAAGGAGCTCTTAGAAGACCCACATAATTTTTAGATTCTTAAGTTCACCATGGCCTTTAATCTCATTGAGGTTTCTAACTGGTTTGTGTTGGTAAGATACTTTTCTTTGATTATATGTCCTTCTTTTCATATGTTGGGCATGTCCTATAAAATACAGGCTCACTGAGGGGTGGTCCAGGCAGTTCCTTTGGTCCTTCCTTAGAAGGTCCACTTTAGATTATCTAGTCTTAGAAGTGTATCATGTCTGCCTTTACTCCAAACTTTCTGCATTTTGGCAAAGCCCATGTGTAAAAGCTGGTCTGTGTGTTTGGTTTACAATTCTACGTTCTCCATTCCCTCATCCCCAGGGACTCTGAGATGCTGGGCCCTGCGTATGCTAGAGCTGTCCCAACAATGTGCTGCAGACTGGGTGACTTAACCAACAGAAATTTGTTTTCTCATAGTCTGGAGGCTGAAGGTTCCGGATGAAGGTGCCAGCAAGGATTTTCCTCCTGAGGTCATTCATGTTGGCTTATAGGTGGCCTTCCTCTCCTGGCATCTTCACACGGTCCTCCATCTGTTACCAACTGTGTCCAAATTTCTTCCTCTGAGAACAGCAGTCATACTGGATCAAGGTCTTACTCATGACCTTAACTTCATTATCTCTGTAAAGACCCTGTTTCCAAGTACAGTTACATTCTGTGGCTCTCAAGGTTAGGGTGTCAACATGTGAATGGGGAGAGGAAGCAAGCCAGCCCTCAACAGGCCCCTTTTCACTTTAGCAGCGGGTCCGAATTAGCTTCACTGTAACTGTTATGGGGTGGGTTTTGTTGCCGTTTGTCCTCCACTGTTTTGAGATGAAATGTCAGCAATTAGTTGAGGTCATCTCACCTGATCTGCTTTTACTAGGCTCAGTCCAAAGTCCCAGGACTGAGCTCACCTGACAGCTTAAGGTCATAACTTTCATGTTTTTCCCCCATGATATCTACCGAAATCCTCCCCAACCATTAAGCTCAACTCAGATACCACTATTATTCACTGGGTCTGTGTTGCCATAGTACTCTTGTCTATATAATAACACACACACACACACACACACACACACACACACACACATACATACACACTTAATGTTTCTGTTGTGTTCATGTTATTTATCTAGTCCTTCCTTATATAAGATAGTGAACTGTTTCAGTCTACTTTTCCATTGCTGTGACCAAAACCCGATGCAAACAACATAGAAGAGGAAAGGTTATTTGGGCTCACAGTTTCAGAGGTACAGTCCACAGTCAGCTGCTCCACAGCAGGTATCATGACCATACTGTGTGTGGCAGAAGGTAGCAGTTCATCTCATGGTAACTGGAAAGCAGAGAAAATAATGGGAGGCAACCAGGGACAGATTTAGTGCCCAAGGCCATATCCCCAGTGACATACTTCCTTCAGTCTCTCCCTACCTGCCTAAATTACCACCCAGTAAATCCACTTAAATTATTAACCCTTCAATGGGTTTAAAAACTGATGACATTAGAGCCCTGATTAGATTATTTCACCTCTTAATATAGTTGCATTGCTAGCATCTGAGCCTTTTGGGGAGCACTCCATATGCAAACCATAACATGAACACTTTGTAGAAACATTTTGTTATCCTGATCATCTTTATTCACCCTAAAGCACCAAGCATTTGGTGTGTAGCCAGAAACCACTCAAAAATACTGGTTTAAATCATCTCACAGATTTAGAACAGCAATCAAGCAATAAACATTTAAATTACATTTTATAGTTACACATATTCTTTAAACTTCTATGTGACAAATCATTGGTATGGTTAATAAAACCATTGGGTATCTTAAGAGTTACTTTTAATGGCTACTTAAAAGCATTTATCCTAGCTGGGTGTGGTGGTGCACAACTGTAATCCCAAGACTTGGAAGACTGAAACATTAGGATGTCAGGTTCATGGCCAGCCTCAACAGTTTAGCAAGGCCCTCTGAAACTTAGACTCTGTTTCAAAGTAAAAAATAAAAAATGGACTGGGGATTTACCACAGAGATAGAATGCCCCTGGTTTCTAATCCCTAGTACCACCAAAGGGGTAAAAAGTATTTAACCTAATTAAAATGTGTGTTTTTCATATATTTCTCATGGGTACCTCACCTAAAGCACTATTTATTCCTAGCACTAATTTCACATTATTTATACTGGGGTATCATTCAATCCATTTTTCTAGTTCCTTATTTTTGTGTGCATGTGCGTGTCCTGCTAAGGATTGAACCCAGAGGTTCCCCCAGTCCTATTTTATTTTTCATTTTGAAACAGAGTCTCATTAGTTTGCTGACAGCCTCACTAAGTTGCTGAGGTTGACTGTGAACCTGTGATCATCCTGTCTCAGCCTCACAAGTATTTGGATTACAGGCATGCACGACCATGCCTGGCTCTCATTCTTTATTTTAAGATGTACCTCCCTGATGACTAGAGGCTATGGCTTGTGAATATTTCCATCCCTGGCACTGTGTAATAAACATCAGGGAATACAAGGCAGGTCACAAAGGATTGCTCTCATTTTAGCTGTGGAGGATTGCCAGACCATGGTGACAAAAGTAGTTTCCTGGAAAATAGCCCATTTGAAAGAAATGTTGAGTCTACCACCATGCAGCCTTCCTATCTCCTTTCTCCTTCCACTTATGCTTCATTTATAGAGTGGATACTGAACATTCATCCGTTTATTTTTTTATATCAGAAATATTTCATGAACATAACTTGTAATGAATCTAATCTTGCACAAAAAGGAATGTCTTGAAAAACATGTAAGGGAGCAGCATAAGGTACAGGGATGGCAAGGCAAGTGGGGTGGTTGTATGGGCTGTACACATAGGCTGTACACTGAATAAGGGCATTTAACCAAAGGTGCAGTGGGATTGACACCAAACAGATCAAGCCATGTACTGTGGCACAAAGTTGTACTAGTCATGTGTTATAGTTCAGATCTTGGATGTCTTCCAAAGGCCTATGTGTTGAAGTCTTGGGTCCCAGGGGAGTACTGTTGGCAGGTGGCAGAACTTTTAAGATGTGGGGCCTGATGAAAAGAAGTTAGGTGACTGGAAGTGTGTCTTTGAAGGGGATATTGGGACTCTGGCCTCTCCTCTCCTCTCCTCTTCTTTCTCCTCTCCTCTCCTCTTCTTTCTCCTCTCCTCTTCTTTCTGCTCTCCTCTTCTTTCTGCTCTCCTCTTCTTTCTGCTCTCCTCTACCTCTACCTCTACCTCTACCTCTACCTCTACCTCTACCTCTACCTCTACCTCTACCTCTACCTCTACCTCTACCTCTACCTCTACCTCTACCTCTACCTCTACCTCTACCTCTCTCTCTCTCTCTCTCTCTCTCTCTCTCTCTCTCTCTCTCTCTCTCTCTCGGTTCCCAGCTGCCATCAGGTAAGAATCTCTGCTCTACCACATGTTCCATGACATGACATTCTACCTCACTATAGGTCCCAAAGAAACATTGTCAACTGACCATGAACTGAAACCTCTGAAACTGTGAGACAAAATAAATCTTTCCTCCTTATAAGCTGTTTACCTCAGGTATTTTATCATAGTGACTGAAAGCTGACTAACACACCCAGAGGAAGGGGAGGAGGGAAGGTCTTTTTCTAATTACCATGAAGACACTCTGCATTCATCAAGCCTGGCATGGTAGGGCTGCATCCACCTAGAGGGGGGCACTGAATTTTGCAACTTAAGTAGATACAACTTGTGGGCCAGCAGCAGCTGTGGAGCTTAAGGAGAGATGGACCTACTATGCATCTTACAGTCAGGGTGGAGGGCAGAGTAGAGGTACAGGTTTAACAAGCAGAAATCCATCAAAGAAATAATGGTGCCTGGAGAAAAGTCATGGCAGTAGAGATACAATTGACACATCTACTGATGGACTGGATGTAGGAGGAATGGGAAAAGGAAGGGAGAGTGAGAGGTGAACCTAGACTTCTGACCTGAGCATCTGATGGCCATGGTTGTCATTTACTAAGGTGGGGAAGAATGGGGTGAGGGCTAAGACAGTGAGGACAACATTTATGAGTTCTGTTTTCAGGGGTTCTTATTGTGGGTGCTGCTAGAGCATTTCCTAGTTTATACTCTTTGGTGCCCTGTAAAGCTGCCATGACAAGCCTCATCCTTCTGCATGCCCAGAGCCTAAAAGAAACAAAAGAGCCTGGGCTGGGAGTTTAGACAAGTAATTCAACACCTCTGGGCCCTTTGCCAAAGGAATTAGGTACTCATTACTTCCAAAGTCCTTTCCTGCCATAAAAAAAATGCTATTAATTTATACTTTCTTTTGCTCATTTTTGTGATATTCTCTGTGCAGGATTCACAACTCAGAGAGGGTGGCTTTGATGGTTAGTAGTAAACTAATGCAGATTCTCCAAGCTAAAAAACAAAATCAGCCACACAAAGAGGCTTTAAGCTGCCACAAAACATATTTTTGCAATACTGGTGACTTAAAGATAGATGCTTGGAAGACTTGTGGATGTATTTTCATGCCCATATTGCCAGTAAAAGTCTGCTTTTACATCATGGATTTGGGTCCTGGGGACATCTGTGGATCACAGGTTGTTCTGTTAACAGCTCTCTCCTAGATAACCATCAGCCTCCAATTTTACTTTGCAAAATTGGAAAGAAAGTCCCTTTTCCATAAGCCAATTTCATGAAACAAAATACAATGCCTCAATTCTTGACTCCAAGCCGAAAAGCTGTAATGGTCCCATAAATGATTAAAACAGCAGCTGGTAATGTCTTGGAAACAGATTGATCTGTTGGAATGCCTTAAAATCTGTCTGGATTCTGCACGCCTTTAAGCAATATGAACTAATTTTGATGCGAGACTGAGTAAGAGTGGCTATTTAGAACTCGAAGATGTCAAGATAATTACAAAACCCATGGCAGGACTGCATCTCTCTAGGGCAACTGCTAGCTTATTTTAACACTCCATCGTGGGGTATACATTTTGGAAGACATTTGCTACATGGAAACTCATGGTGACCCGTTTAACTGACCAGAACGCTTGAAGTCAAATCTCCTAGTGTTGTCATTTACCCAGAGAAAATGGGTTTTGAGTGCCAAAAATATAGCTTAGCTGAGAAATGGGAGGCGGTGGTAAATGAGACAGAGGTCCTGCCTTCTCTGAGCCTATTCATGGTATAAAGGAACAGATGATAAACTTAGTAAATAAAGAATGCATATAAATTCACTTGGCAAGAGCTATGTTGGAAGTAAAGGTAAAGTGGTGAGATACAATTTTAAATTAAAACAAAAAAAGGCCTCTCTAAAAAGGAGATACTTGAATGGTGGGAGGGAAGGAGCCAATGATGCAAAACTTAGGGGGAAATTCTGCCCAGCAGAGGAATAGTACATGGAGAGACCTTGGAGTGAGAAGGGTTTGGGTGCAGCTAAAGAAGAGTGAAGACAGATCGGGTTGGATTTGGTGAGTGAGAAGAAGAGTAGGAAATGCAGTAAGAGAGGTTGGTAGAATCCAGATGTAGCGTTGCCTTATAGATCATAAGGAATTGGATTTGATTCTGTGGGAAGTCAGTGAAGGTTTTTCAATAGTGTTTAAATAACAGGATTATCAAACTACTATTTTTAAAAGCATCCCTATAACTGCTGTATAGAAAATGAACTATGGGGGTGGGGCATAGATGAATGAAGAAAGGCAAAACAGGAGGTTATTGCAACTGACCAGGCAAAAGGGCATGGCAGCCGTGGGCAAGGTGGAGGTGGGAGTACTGGTCAGAAGTGGATGAAGATGGGATAGCATTTGAAGGAAGAGCTGACAGGACTTGATGGATTAGAGTTGAGGAAAAGTAGAAAAATAAAAATGACAAAATGACAAGAAAACAGTTAAATTCTTGCCTTAAACAATGAGTAAATTAGGCTTAACTGAATGAAAGAAATATGTCTTAAATGGGGAACACATTTGGATGGGGGATCTAGGATTTATATTTGGACTTGTTAATGTGATTCCTATTAGACATCTAAGGGGTGATGCCCAATGAGTTGTTAGTGCTCCTAAGTTACCAGGAGCCTAAGGACTAAACCCTAACTCTTCCACCTTCAGCAAGTGCAATAGCATATTCATGAGGCATGAGAAAATCAGGAGCACATGGTGTCTTAGATTCTGGGAGAAAGGAGTACCAAGATGGTGAGTAAAAAGAGGACTGGTAATTGAACATTATCTCTGACAACACAAAGGTCAAAGCTGCACTTGATAACAGCATTTTTCTTCATGAGGTATAGAAAAAAAGCCTTGAACTGGATGCATAGAACACAAACAAGCCTTGATGTTTTCCTATAGAAGACTAGAAGGAAATCAGGAGATAACTTGGAGGGGATAAGATTTTGTTGTGGTTTTGTTTTGCAGTTATAGCATGATTCTATGTTGTTGAGAATGATCTGGAGGGGAGGGGATTGAAATGCGAAAGAAGAGAGCAAGGATATTTCCAAGAGTCCTTGAGTAAGTGAAAGGAGATGCTATCTAGGGCACAAATGGAGGATTGGCCATTGATGAGAGAAGAGTGTTCTTCCATGGAAACTCTAGGAAGATGGAGTCTAATTGAGCCAGACGAACTGGGTTGATAAAGAATGCTGTAAGTAAATGATATAGATATCATAAAATTGCTCCTGTTTTCCAGTAAAATATGAAGTAAGGTCATCAGATAATGAGAATAGCCAGAAGAAGTAGTGTTGAAAGTTTAAGGGAAGAGCTGGGCATGGTGGTGCATGCTTGTAATCCCAGTACTTGGGAGGCTGAAAAAGGAGGATTATAGCCTTGAGGACAGCTTCAGGAATGTAAGGAGACTCTCTCATCAACCTAGTGAGAAAAAAAACAAAACAAAAAAAAAACAAAAAAGAGATGGGAGTGTCCTGATGGTGTATCTTGTTGATATAATGTCCCTGGGTTCAATTTGCAGTACAAGAAAGAAGAAATTACAATTTATAATTATTAAGTGTATTATAAAGTTTTATCTTTCCATGTATAATAGGTATATCTTTTTCAAAAATTTTGAAGTGTACATGAATTATTTTGAAGAATTTGACTTACATATACCACTAAATCTATTGATCAATGGCCTGCATCTACCTATAGTACTCATGAGTCATTCAATACTCTCTATACCTATAAAAATGAATAAATATGGTTGCAACAAAAAAATAAATAAATAAAATAGGGCTGGGGGTGTAGATAGGAGGTAGAATGCCCCTAGTTTCAATCCCTAGTACTGAAAAAATAAAAAAAGATTAAGGAAAGAAAGAGAAGGCAAGATTACCAGGAAGATAAGATATGATTACTAGACAGTACTCAAGAGGTCTATGATCATTAATCTAAGTCTTTGTGTTTTTTTTGTTTTTGTAACTTGTATTAATCTGAGTTTATGTTCTTCATTCAGATGTCAGCATTGAATAAGGAGCATGATACTGGGCAAACCTTTCACAAATTATTCAGTTGTGAGATTATTATTCTTTATATGTAAAACATTTATCCTTCTGGAATATATTCCATACTAGGGAACATAATTGTGCATACCAAATTACACAACATATTGGATACAATTTTTTAAAAATTTTCTTAAAAACACGTGCCATCATTCTTCTTCAACCTGTTAGTCTTTGGATAAACATCTGTTTTCCATGGGACCATTTGTCAAATGAATTAGGTACTCACTAACTAATGTGAAGATTGTACATGGCTCATGTTGTTGTCTAGTAGCCCTGAAACTTTGTTATCTCTGGGAAAGAAAGAAGCATCATGGGGTTCTCTGACAAAATTGGTTCTGGCCAGTAGCACACTCAGGGACTCAAAAATGGAGCCAGAAATTGTTGCTGATGGAGACCTGAGATGGTGTGAAGATTGAGGTGGACTTGAAAAGGAGCAGCTGGAGAAAGTAGAGGCAGAAAAGGGGTAGAGGGACTAGGATTAGTGGAAGGTGGCTGTGGACTAGATGGATCATACCTACAGTTCAGTGTTCCTGTTGCTGGTTGAGATGGGTCCTTTCAGACACCTTCATTATTACCAGTGGAGCACCAAGCCCTAAGACCTGCTTCTCCAACTTACAAAGTTCACTTGGACAGAAGTCAAGTGAGAATGTGGGTCGAAGTGAGAGGCATGGTCTTGGTTGGTTCTGTACTTTCTCAGATGTGAGGAGGAAAAAGGAATTTGTTTAATGAAAGATTGAGATATTGCCGCTAAATCCCATTTCTCTGAATTTTCTCTTTCCCAATCTCAGTCTCTCCCTTCAGTCAAGCAAGTTGCTGATTCAGGCTGAATTTGCAACTAGCTAATATCAAATCAATAAATACAAGGAAACACTAGTACATTTGAGGAGTATAGACACAGACATTTTGAGGTAAGCCTTGGTACAACTTGGCCTATAAAATTGTACCCCATTGCTGAATCCACATTTCCCTTTTTTAAGGCATCATAGAAGACAGTGGATGTGAGTTGTAAAGAATAGAACCACTTGTGACACAAATCCTTGTAGACAGACTGCCTCTTTTAACCACCTCAAATCTTTTCTGGAGAACGCTAGACTATAAATAAGTAATCATAGTTCTTGTGGCTGAGTTTCTAGTGATTGGGCATTCAGGTTCTGTTGGCCACACACTGAGTAGCTCTGGTCTCCAGGCATTATTGTAACATCCCCTTCAAGTGCACAGTAGATAGGCTTTTATTATTTTTTCAAAAGCCCAAGGACTGACTGCCAGGAATCACACTTCATCTCTTGTCTCTTCACTCTTGGCCTTTCCTACTGAGAAACTTTCATTGAGCTGAAAAAGATACACCACTCACCTTTCCTCTTCCTCTTCCTCT
>PVLC010045534.1:0-11765 GCA_004027655.1 Graphiurus murinus | reverse complement strand
GCAAAAAAAAAAAAAAAAAAAAAACAATGCCAATATCTCCAGTACTGGGGGTGGGCGTATCATCCATTTGTGGGTGTGGCTGTGTGAGCACTTTCATGTCTTTAATTCTTATAGTTAAAAAAATAAATAGAGCCGGGCGTGGTGGCGCACGCTTGTAATCCCAGCATTCGGGAGGCTGAGACTGGAGGATCCGGGTTCGAGGCCAGCCTCAGCTACCTAGTGAGGCACTCCGCAACTTAGTGAGACTTGGTTTCAAAAATAAAGAATAAAAAAGGGCTGGGTGTGTAGCTCGGAGGTAGAATGCCCCTGAGTTCAACCCCCAGTACCGCAAAAAAAAAAAAATAAATAAATAAATAAATAAATAAATAAATAAATAAATAAATAAATAAATAAAACGGCCGGGCGTGGTAGCGCACGCTTGTAATCCCAGTACTGGGAGGCTGAGACCAGAGGATCTGGCTCACCGCCAGCCTCAGCTACTCAGTGAGGCTCTCCGAAACTTAGTGAGACCTTGTTTCAAAATAAAGAATAAAAAGTCAGGTGTGGTGGCGCACACTTGTAATCCCAGGACTCGGGAGGCTGAGACCGGAGAATCACAGGTTCTCGGCCAGCCTCAGGTACTTAGTGAGGCCCTCTGTGACTCCGTGAGACCCTGTTTCAAAATAAAAATAAAATAGGGCTGGGTGTGTAGCTCAGAGGTAGAAAGCCTCGGTTCAATCCCTACAATCCACAAAAACAACAACAACAACAATAATAATAATGATAATAGTAAACAAAATAAAAATAAAATATGGCTGGGGTGTAGCTCAGAGGTAGAAAGCCTCTGGGTTCAATCCCTATTACCACAAAAACAATAATAATAATAATAATAATAATAATAGGAGTAAACAAGAGCTGGGCGTGGTGGCACACACTTGTAATCCCAGCATTTGGGAGGCTGAGACTGGAGGATCCAGGTTCACGACCAGCCTCAGCTACATAGTGAGGCCCTCCATAACTTAGTGAGACCCTGTTTCAAAATAAAGAATAAAAAATAGGGCTGGGGGTGAGCCGGGCGTGGTGGCGCACGCTTGTAATCTCAGCATTCGGGAGGCTGAGACCGGAGGATCCGGGTTCGCGGCCAGCCTCAGCTACCTAGTGAGGCACTTCGCAACTTAGTGAGACTCGGTTTCAAAATAAAGAATAAAAAATAGGGCTGGGGGTGTAGCTCGGAGGTAGAATATCCCTGAGTTCAATCCCCAGTACTGCAAAAAAAAAAATAGTAAACAAAATAAAAATAAAATAGTGCTGGGGTGTAGCTCAGAGGTAGAAAGCCCCTGAGTTCAATCCCTACTAACACACACACACACACACACACACACACACACACACACACACTAATAATAATAATAATAATAATAATAATAATAATAATAATAGTAAATAAAATAGGGCTGGGGTGTAGCTCAAAGGTAGAAAGCCCCTGAGTTCAATCTCTACTACTACACACACACTAATAATAATAATAGTAAATAAAATAGGGCTGGGAGTGTAGCTCAGAGGTGGAAAACCCCTGGGTTCAATCCCCAGTACCGCACACACACACACAAAAAAATAATATACTTATACTGGTGCATTGTAATTATAGGTCAAAAGGAGGTACAGAATGATCGGAACCCTGTGCACACAGCACTTGTATGTTCCCCTCCGATCAGACCCCATTCCTCTCTCTCCCCTTACCCGTACCTGTCCCGGAGATGGGTATTGATAATTATGAAATTATCAATACAATTATCAATTATGAAATTATCTGCACATAGCATTATTTAAACTGTGGGCTACATCACATCTCCTCTGCTGCCCCCCAAGTCCCCCCCATCCCTCCACTCGAGTCTCCCTTCCTGTATCTGAAGTCCATTTTGTTCACCCACTTCTCTCCAGCTTTCGAAAAATACAAGAAAAAAGATACAACTGTTTGCTTTCTTTTTTTTTTTTTTTTTTTGTGGTCCTGGGGATTGAACTCAGGGGCATTCTACCTCTGAGCTACATCCCCAGCCCTATTTTTTATTCTTTTATTTTGAAACTGAGTCTCACTAAGTTGCGGAGTGCCTCAGTAGGTAGCTGAGGCTGGCTGCGAACGCGGATCCTCCTGTCTCAGCCTCCCAAATGCTGGGATTACAAGCGTGCGCCACCATGCCCGGCTCAACTGTTTGCTTTCTGAGACGGCTAATCTTACGCATAAAACAAAACAGCCAGTAAGCACGAGGACTGTGTGACAGACGCCAGCTGCTTGGGTTTGCAAGACCTCAGCATGGACACGTCACGAGGGACTCCCCAGGATGGGCCAGGCTCTATTTATATTCTAGCAAGAAGTACAGGGACAAGCCGGGCGTGGTGGCGCACGCTTGTAATCCCAGCATTCGGGAGGCTGAGACCAGAGGATCCGGGTTCACGGCCAGCCTCAGCTACCTAGTGAGGCACTCCGCAACTCAGACCCTGTTTCAAAATAAAGAATAAAAAATAGGGCCGGGGGTATAGCTCGGAGGTAGAATGCCCCTGAGTTCAATCCCCAGTTCCGAAAAAAAAAAAAAAAGAAGTACAGGGAGCCAGAAATCCAAGGACCTGGGCGCTAAACCCCAACTGTTCATCCCAAAGACGGGTGCAGTGTCAAGAGTCCACCCACACCCGCCGGGCTCCCTGGCCCTGGCGAGCCCCGCCAGCAGCACTGGGCAGGTCTCTCCAGCCTCTCTGGCTGTGATGTGGGTCACAGCACTCAGGTGACCGCCTTGTCCCGGGAAGGCTCTGCCCAGTGCCTGGCACACACTACGCGTCCAAAAGCCCAAGGAGCGGATAAGCCGCAGCCCGGCCGCTCCACCCGCTTCCCCGTCTACAAGCTGAGAAGCCTGGACCCCGGGGTCCCCTCCAAGGCCGTGGCCCAGGGATCCGAGATGGCGGGGACATAGGGCCCCCCATTTACCTCATCTGGGTTTTCGCTGGTGATTCTGGCTGCTATGACGTGGCCTCGGGCCAGGGGAGGGTTGGGAGGAGTGTCGAAAGCAATGGGTGTCACCCCCCATGGCGACTCTCCGTACAGAAGCCGGATGTCCTTCAGCCGGTGCAGCGGTACTCCCATGGCGATCTGAAAGCGAGAAACCCACCCCACGGAGGTCAGTCCCACCAAAATCCCACCTCCGACGCGCAGGGCACAGAGGTGGAGGCGATGGAGGCAGAGGCTGGGCGGTGAGCTCAGAGACGCTGAGCACGGACCAGGTCTGTTACACTGGCTACAAGGTGGCGGGGGAGGCTAAAAGGCAAGACTGGACTTCTGCGGGGCAAACAGTGCCCAAACTCGGCCCAACGAGGAAATGCACGCGTCCGGGGGCGGGGGGGAGGAGCAGATCTCAGGGGAATGCAAGGAAAAGGGGCTCTGTTGGCTGGACGGGCCTCCGGGGTTTTGTGCAGGATCCAGAGCACGCTGGCAGGAAGAGTAAGTGCGACACAGACATTTCGGGATAGCAGTTGAAACTCCTGATCAAAGGGGACGCCCCGTGCCTCTTGGTGGGAGAGGATCACCTCTGTAACGTTCTGTCCTAAGATTAGCGTGAAATAACCAGGAAGAGATAATCAGACACACCCCAGTGGAATGGTGCCCAGTATGGTGTGCACACACCCTGGTGATCCCAGGAGCCCGGGACTCGGATACAGGGAGATCAAAAGTTTCAGGCCAGCCTGGGTAACTTTGCAAGACCGTGTCTCAAAATAAGTACCCAGCCGGGCAGGGTGGCACATGCTCGTAATCCCAGTACTTGGGAGGCTGAGACAGGAGGATCGCAAGTCGGAGGACAACCTCGGCAAAGAATGAGACTTTCATCAACCTAATGAGACCCTGTTTCAAAATAAAAATAAATAAATAAGCCAGGTGTGGTGGCGCACGCTTGTAATCCCAGTACTGGGGAGGCTGAGACAGGAGGATGGTAGGTTCACAGCCAGCCTCAGCTACTTAGTGAGGCGCTCTGCAATTTAGTGAGGCCCTGTTTCAAAAATAAAGAATAAAAAAATAGGGCTGGGGGTGTAGCTCGGAGGTAGAATGCCCCTGGCTTCAGTCTCCAGTACCATAAATAAATAAATAAATAAATACATACATACATACATACATACATACATAAATAAGTAAAAATAGGGCTGAAGGTGTAGCTTGGAGGTAGAATGCCCCTGGGTTCCATCCCTAGCACCACAAAAAAATATATAAATAAATAAATAAATTCCCTAGCACCACAAAAAAATATAAATAAATAAATAAATAAATAAATGGCTTGCTGGGGATATAGCTCCATGGTAGAGTACCCCTGGGTTCAATCCCCAGTATCAAAAAAAAAAAAAAAAAGTTGAGATACACTTCTTTGAGATACACTTCTCTGGGTCTACAACAAAAAGAAAAAAAAGTTCTAAAACTATGTAAAAATATGTTTTTCCAGGGAGAAAGTCCCTCGATTCTACCCATTTCTCCAGGGGCTCCCGGCTAGTAGACAATGGTGACTCATCGCTGTCCAGAAAGTTTTCGGTTTCTGGCTCCCAATGCTACCACCACATCCACATGGCTGACCGAGGGCCGGGGGGAGACCCGGGGGCGGGGCACCGGCTACTCACCTGCAGCTGGGCGGCCGGCAGGTTGACGTCGGCGATCATCTCCGTGCAGGGGTGCTCCACCTGCAAGCGGGGATTCAGCTCCAAGAAGTGGAAGCTGCCGTCCTGGCTGTAGAGGTACTCGACCGTCCCCGTGCTCACGTAGCCCACCGTCTTGGCCATGCGGACGGCGCACTGCCAAGAGAAACACGGACGGACGGACGGACGGACAGACAGACAGAGGCCCAGGTTGCCAATGGTTTCTTTTTTTTCTATTTTTTTGCAGTACTGGGGATTGAACTCAGGGGCATTCTACCTCCGAGCTATACCCCCAGCCCTATTTTTTATTCTTTATTTTGAAACCGGGTCTCACTAAGTTGCGGAGTGCCTCACTAGGTAGCTGAGGCTGGCCGCGAACCCGAATCCTCCAGTCTCAGCCTCCCAAATGCTGGGATTACAAGCGTGCGCCACCACGCCCGGCTGCCAATGGTTTCTCAGCTGACTACACTCGGTGGCTGGTAGTTCCCGCAGCCCACCTGCTCCGTGGGAAATATCTGGGACCTCAGAGGTCTCACTCGGGTGACACCTCAGCCCTGGCTGGTACAGGTGGCCCTCCTCGTCCTCCACGCCCACCCCGTCTCCCTGCCGCTGCCCGCGCCAGCTCTCCAAAGCTCACCTGCTCCATGAACTCGAACAGGGCAGGTGTGGCGATGGTGGCCGGCGCCTCCTCGATGATCTTCTGGTGGCGCCTCTGGATGGAGCAGTCCCGCCCGAACAGCGACACAGCGTTCCCGTACCGGTCGGCGAGGACCTGGACCTCCAGGTGCCGGGCGTGCTGGGCCAGCTTCATGAGGAAGATGGGGGAGCCCGGGATCTCACTCTGCACCTGCAGGGAAACGAGAAGCGATGGCTCTTTGGGAGGAAGCCAGCCCCGGGAGCTTCCAGAAGCTCCCAAAAGAGAGCATTAAACAGCAGCACTGAGGCAGCAGGGGACTGCTCCAGGAATCTGCGGATTTTTTACCTCTTATTTTACCTCTCTCTCCAGGAAAAGGAAGTTCCCATTGCTGGTGTGTGTGTGTGTGTGTGCGTGTGTGTGTGTTACTGGAGATAGAACCCAGGGGCATTCCACAGAACTCTGCAACTCAAATGAGACCGTTTCAAAACAAAGAATAAAAATACGGCTGGGGGTGTAGCTCAGAGGTAGAATGCCCCTGGGTTCAAAAAAAATAAAAACAATTCTACCCTAGGGGGTCATTTATATGGGAATCATTATTTTCCAAAACCATGTGACATTTTACAGATCAAAAATGAAGGTAGCCAGGCGTGGTGGCGCACGCTTGTAATCCCAGCATTCGGGAGGCTGAGACCGGAGGATCCGGGTTTGCGGCCAGCCTCAGCTACCTAGTGAGGCACTCCGCAACTTAGTGAGACTCGGTTTCAAAATAAAGAATAAAAAATAGGGCTGGGGGTATAGCTTGGAGGTAGAATGCCCCTGAGTTCAATCCCCAGTACTGCAAAATAATAATAATAATAATAATAATAATAATAATAATAATAATATTATTATTATTATTATTATTATTTGATGGCCCACAGAGAGGAAAACGATTCTCAAAGAAGTGGAAAATGAGCTGGGTGTGGTGGTGCACACCTGCCATCCCAGCACTTGGGAGGCTGAGACAGGAAGATCATGGGTTCGAGGACAGCCTCAGCAACTTACTGAGACCCTCAGCAACTTAGCAAGACCTTGTTTCCAAATAAAAAATAAAACAGGGCTTGGAGGTGTAGCCTGGAGGTAGAAAGCCCCTGGGTTCCACCCCTAGTACCACACACACACACACACACACACACACACACACGAATCCACGCCAGGCTCACTCACCTGTCGGAAAAGCATGGGGAAGTCCTCAGCACTCTCCGCCTTCCGGATCCCCTTCCCACCCCCGCCTTCAGAAGCTTTGATCATCAGTGGGAAACCAATTTTTTCTGCCGCCTGAGGGAGAAGGACAAACAGACCTGATTAGAGTTGAGACCGTCACCAGCCTTCGTGGCTACCAGGCGGAGGAGGAGGAGGAGGCGGGCATGGTGCCCTCGGCGCTTACCTCCAAGCCCTCATCCACATCTTTCACACAGCCCTGGTCGTACACCTCCGGCGGGACCCTGATTGTCCTCCCGTGCTGCAGGTCATCCTCTGCCCACTCCACCGTGAGACCTGGACAGTCACAGAGAGAAAGCTGGGTCTTCCCGAGGCTGCCAGGAAGGCGCAGCGCAGAAACCACAGGGCTCTCCTGACTACGCTGAGGTGCAGACACACCCTTCAGGGCTCGATACACAAAGGCTTTTCGTGGTCTTCAGGACTAACTCGCTGGGTGTGGCGGTGCACACCGGTAATACCAGTACTTGGGAGGCTGAGACAGGAGGATCGTGGGTTCTAGGACAGCCTCAGCAAGTAGCGAGACTCTGATCAACCTAGTGAGACCTTGTTTCCAAATAAAAATAAAACAGGGCTGGAGGTGTATCTTGGAGGTAGAATGTCCCTGGGTTCAATCCCCAGTACCACACACACACACAAAAAAAAAATTTAAAAAGACTAAAAGAGTAGATACCAGCCGGGCGTGGTGGCGCATGCTTGTAATCCCAGCATTTGGGAGGCTGAGACCGGAGGATCCGGGTTCGCGGCCAGCTTCAGCTACCTAAGTGAGGCACTCCGCAACTTAGTGAGACCCGGTTTCAAAATAAAGAATAAAAAAAAAAATAGGGCTGGGGGTATAGCTCGGAGGTAGAATGCCTCTGAGTTCAATCTCCAGTACCGCAAAAAAAAAAAAAGAGTAGATACCTACAATGTAATACATATTCAATACTGGCTCACAGGATTCTGAATGATTTTCATTTCTCTTACGTCACTTTCATATTCCCTAAGTTGGCTACACTGAAGTGGTACTACTTGTTTAACATTTAAAATGCTTTAAACTGCGGGGCATGGTGGTGCACGCTTATCATCCCAGTACTTGGGAGGCTGAGACAGGAGGATCACAGGTTCGAGGCCAGCCTCAGCTACTTAGTGAGGCCCTCTGCAACTTAGTGAGACCCTGTTTCAAAGTAAAGAATAAAAAATAGGGCTGAGGGTGCAGGTCGGAGGTAGAATCCCCCTGGGATCAATCCCCAGTACCACACAAAAAAAATGCTTTAAACCAAAGCAATGTTCCAAGCATACTCCCGTCACCCGGGATTCCTCACCGTGCAGTGAGGCCGAGCACAGAGCTCCGGAAGCCCGGGGCAGGGGGCTTACCACTTCCGCTCCAGGGCAGGGTTGGAATCTGCAGCGTCTGGGCCACGATGGTGGAGGCGATCTTATCTCCCAGGGCCCACATGGCCTCACTGGGCGGCCCTGAGACATCAAGGAAGAGAGAGCAGAATGGAGTCAGCCACAACGGCCACAAGTCCCTCCAAGCCAAACCGCCAGCCAAGCACACAGGACAAGGCCAAAAGGAATATTAGGTGGCAAAGAAAAGGACCCAAGTCCCAGATCTCCAGGAGCTCAACCTCACATCGAGGAGGAAAAGAAGGGTCACCTTTCACCCTTGAGTGTCGTACACCTGACTGGAGCTAAAACGAAGCCAGAACAGAGGTCGCTTTGAGAGCAAACAAAGGGGAGGAGCAAGGTAGCAAGCTAGCACCGAGAGCAAAGGTGAGAGAGCTAGACCATGGGAGCAAACGTCTGCTGCAAAGAGCCAGGCAGGAGCCGGGCGCGGTGGCACACGCTTGTAATCCCAGCATTCGGGAGGCTGAGACCGGAGGATCCGGGTTCGAGGCCAGCCTCAGCTACCTAGTGAGGCACTCCGCAACTTAGTGAGACCCTGTTTCGAAACAAAGAATAAAAAAATAGGGCTGGGGTGTAGCTCGGAGGTAGAATGCCCCTGAGTTCAATTCCCAGTACCGCAAAGAAAAAAAAAAAAAAAAAGAGCCAGGCAGGAATGTTTTCAGCTTTGGGACCTGCTGGTCTCTGCCAGTCAGTCAACTTTGCCAGGATAGTCGGGTCTCAGTTCCACCTGCGCTTAGCATTTGAGGACTCAACCAACCACAGATGGAATCTGTCTCTATAGTTTAGAAATTGCATCTGTGGCCAGGCGTGGTGGCGCACACCTGTCATGTAATCCCAGTACTTGGGAGGCAGAGCCAGGAAGAGCACAGGTTCAAGGACAGCCTCGGCAAGTAGTGAGACACTCATCAACCTAGTGAGATCCTGTTTCAAAATAAAAATAAAATAGGGCTGGGAGTGTAGCTTAGAGGTAAACTGCCCACAGGTTCCAATACCATGAAAAAAAGAAAAAAAAAATTATCTCTAGCCAGGCATAGTGGCACACACCTGTAATTCCAATACTTGGGAGATTGAAATAGAAGGATTACAGGTTCGAGACCTGCCTTAGCCACTTACCAAGACCCTAGGCAACTTACTATTTCAAAATAAAAAGGGAGCTGGGTACGGTGGCGTACCTTGTAATCCCAGTACTTAGGAGGCTGAGACAGGAGGATCACGGATTTTCAAAGCTACCCTCAGCAACTTAGCATGGCTCTCTGCAACTTAGTGAGACCCTGTTTGTAAATAAGAAATAAAATTGGGCTGGGGGTATAACTTGGAGCTAGAATGCCTCTGGGTTCAATCCTCAGTACCAAAAAAAAAAAAAAAGATTTAAAAAATAAATAAATAAAATAAAAAGCGTTGGAGGTGTATAGCTCAGAGGTAGAACTCCCCACGTTCAATCCCCAGCACCAAAAGAAAATAAATAAATTGCATCTGTACCGAACATATTTTTTCAGTATTTTCTCTTGTCCTGTTTTCTAAATAATACAATATAAAAGCATTTTAATTGTATTAGGTATTCCAGGTAATCTAAAGGTCATTTAAAGAATAAAGGAGTGGCCAGGCGTGGTGGCGCTTGTAATCCTAGCATTCGGGAGGCTGAGACTGGAGGATCCGGGTTCGCGGCCAGCCTCAGCTACTTAGTGAGGCCCTCTGCAACTTAGTGAGACCCCGTTTCAAAATAAAGAATAAAAAATAGGGCTGGGGGTGTAGCTCGGAGGTAGAATGCCCCTGAGTTCAATCCCCAGTACCGCAAAAAAAAAAAAAAAGAATAAAGGAGGTTACATGAAAATATCACGCCATTTTTCATAAGGGGCTTACACAGCTGCAGTTTTGGGATTCCATAGAGGGTCGTGGAGCCAATCCCCTGGGGTTCACTGAGGGACTGGTACACACACCAAGTTAACAAAAATGTACACAAACACTGAAATCCATAGATGCCACAGAGCCAGGTGTGGTGCCACACACTTGTAATCCCAGTACCTGGGAGGCGGAGACAGGAGGATCGCAGGTTCGAGGCCAGCCTCACCTACTTTGTGAGACCCTCCGCAACCTAGCGAGACCCTGTTTCAAATAAAGAATTTTTTTAAAAAAATAGGGCTGGAAGTGTAGTTCAGAGATAAGAATGCCCCTGGGTTCAATCCCCAGTATTGAAAAAAAAAGGACATCACAAGATAATAATTATTTTACGCAATGATCAGCAGAGATGAGGTGCCGTGGTCTCAGGAGGTTAAGGGGCATTCTAAAGGCCTGAGGCCAGCCCAAGGGTGCGAGCCTCTCAGAACTGCGATCCCCAAACCTACTCGGAAATCTGAACTTGGCTAACACCTTAGTACCAACGGCAACACTAGCAAAAGGCTCTGTTGCCTCCAGCATCCTTCCGCTGTGGTAACCATGGCAACGGCTCCTCGGTCTCTGGCCGGGCCCACTCACCCAGGAACCCCCTGCCCCTGCACTGGCACCTCACCATGACAAGGTAGGTGGGAAAGCTCACTGACCACCACCAAAAAAAGGAGCCTCCGACCCCCGTGAGCACCCCACCCACGTACGCCCCAGTTCCCGCAGTCCCCGCGTGTGCAACAGGTAACATGCACTCTACCTAAGAAGGCAATCCCGCGTTTGCACAGCAACTCCGGAAGCTTGGGGTTCTCCGAGGCGTGGCCCCAGCCGGCCCACACCGCCTGCAGACACAGGAAGGGGTGAGCGGACGCCCCATCGGAGCGCCTGCCAGGTTTTGCCAGCCCCGGAATTGGGAGTTTCGAGGGATCCAGCCCCTCCGCCCCTTCTCAGCTGCAGACTGAGCTGTTTCCAGAGCCCCGGGGGCATCGCCCTTCCGTGGCACAGCCCGGGGCCCCGACCCTTCTACCTGCACGGGGATCCGCTTGGCAATGTCGACAATGAGCTCCACGTTGGCGTAATTGTTGTTGTTGGGCCCTCCAGGCACGGGCACGTACTGGTCTGCCATCTTGATGTACTCTGGAATTGAACAGGAGGGGAAAAGGAAGGAGAACTGGCCGGCTGAAGGCGGCGGCGGAGAATGGGAGATGCAGCCGGGCCTGGGGGTGCACGCCTGTAATCCCTGTACTTGGGAGGCTGAGATAGGAGGATGGTAGGTTTGAGGCCAGCCTCAGCAATTTAGTGAGACCTCAGCAATTTAGCAAGACCCTGTTTCAAAATAAAATAGGGCTGGGGGTGCAGCTAGAGGTAGAATGCCTCTAGGTTCAATCACCAGTACCACAATAAGGAGGAAGAGGAGGAGGAGGAATTGTGAGATTCGACTCTATTCTGGTCATTAAAACATAACTGTGAAGTTGGGCACAGTGGCACACGCTTAGAATCCTAATACCTGGGAGGCTGAGACAGGAGGATTGCAGGTTCACAGCCAGCCTCAGCTGCTTAGTGAGGCCCTCCACAACTTAGTGAGACCCTGTTGCAAAATAAAGAATAAACAATAGGGCTGGGGGTGTAGCTCGGAGGGAGAATGACTCTGGGTTCAATCCCCAGTACTGCAAAAAAATAAAATAGGGCTGGGTTGTAGCTCAGAACACCCCTGGGTTCCATTCCCAGTACCACAAAAAGAAAGATAAATAAATAAATACAGCACAACTGCAGGGAAAAAAATATATCTGAAGAGACACCAAACTGCTGAAGCATGGATTCTTCTCAAAGATGAGATTTCCATTCTGCAATCTATTTACTTTTTTTTTTTTTTTTTTTCCTTAGTGGTGGTGGTACTGGGATTTGAACCCAGGGACAGTCTACCTCTGAGCTACACCTCCAGCCCCTCCTCCCCTCTTTTTTT
>PVLC010045533.1:0-11765 GCA_004027655.1 Graphiurus murinus | reverse complement strand
AGCTTCCCCCATATCAGTTCATACAATGGAAATTTTCAAAATTTGCAAGAAATGACATGTGTGTGTGTGATCTAAGGCCCATGGTGATCTTCTCTCTCTGAGGTTTCTGCTGTGGCTAATGTGACTGTAAATAGTCAACGGCTCTTTCACAGAGTGAACCTCGAAGGGTGACTTATGGTTAGAGCAGTTAGTTGCAAGTTTGTGGTTATTGACTAATCACAATGAATTCTTAGCCACAACTCATCCCCCAGCATTTTGTATTTTTTTAATGACACAATTTCAGGGAATTATTATATTTTTAATTAAGTCTGGGGACTAACGGGGGGTGACCATGTCATTTTTCTGATGGACTCAGGCCCTGTTAGAATGACTACCATCCACTTAGAAGCCATAGGGCAGGGGGTTTTCGCACATGGAGCATCCTGTCACTGCCTGTTTCAGGTTTCCCTAAGAATCTCATCTGGGCCCTTCAGTCTGGTCAGGGTTCAGCTTTCAGCTTGGAAGCAAAATGACACTGATATGAAACATCAGGCATGGAGTGTACAGTTGTTTTCTATAATGAAGGGAAAACTGGAATGAAAATCACATAGAAAAGAGGGATTTGAGTGGAATCCCTGAAAGTAAAAGTTCATTCTTCATACAAAGGTAACACTGAAGATACACAACTGGTCTCTAGTTTTAGGATGTCATGTTCCTTGAAAGGAAACTTAATGGGGTGGAAGGTAGAGATGTGCATGAAGGGGTCTGAATATCACACAAGTTAAAAGTAACCAAGAATTTAAAATAGGCAAAAGAGATGCAATTAAATAATCTATAGAGAGACAAAAAGTGAATGATGAAGCTTTTGTTGCATGGATGGAGAAAAATGCAAAAGCTCACTTGGAGACAGTGAATTAGCTCTAAAAAGATTACTCCAAGCCTGCTTCCAAAGTTTCTTTCATATTATTCATTTTTAACTATCTTCAGATTAATTTTTTTTTGTACTGGAGGTTGAAGCCAGGAGCATTCTACCTCTGAACTATGCCACCAGGCTAATTTTAATTTTGAAACAGTGTCTCATTAAGTTTCAGAGGGACTTCGCTAAGTTGCTGAGGCTGGCCTCGAACCTGCAATCCTCCTATCTCAGCCTCTCAAGTGCAAGGATTACAGATATGTGCCACCTCACCCAACCATCTTCAGATTATCTAAGTAATGTGTGAACTATCACTTTATAGCTCACGCCTCTCCTAACATCCACTTCTTTTCTACTTTGCCTCCTTTCCCTCCATCGCCATCACTCCCTAACACCTAAAGGCTCTCCCCGTCCATCACTTCAAGGCTGTCACTGAGCGCACCATGTGCACACCCAGTTACTCTTGGGCTGTTGTTATTATCACTGTCTAGTTGACTAATCACACAACTGTAGAGCAGGGGGAACAAAACCTGTGGACAGGTGAAGGAAGAGATCACCTCTTTGAGGTTGTCCATTTTCTTCTGGAGACCTGGAGGACTGAGCACCAACTCCACCTTTGTTATTGAAGTATTTACCAGGACAGATGGCTCACTTGCCCAGTGAGATCTTTGCCTGTAGAAGGCACAAGATATGCTTCCTTCCCTCAGTGGAGCCAAGAATCTCTCATTACTGTTTATAAGTCACCAGTGCTGGCTTTACTCTACCAATAGGAAGAATACAAGTGAAATTCCTCCTCAGTTCCCCAGAAATTCATTGTAAAAGGGAATAAGAAAAAAAGCCCTCTGTTACAAACCTTGGTTAAACAGAGGGGTAAACAGCCAGAGACTGTTAGAAGAAGATTCTGTTAGGAAAAATGGTTTAGTGCAAGGATATCCAGGGGAATTATCTTGCTTGTCACTTATAAGAGGGCATCCTCTGAGCTTTAACTTCTGCCATGAGACAAAAGAAGGAATGCCCAAAATTGCACTTTCCTACTTGGTCCTATCCTAACTCCTATAGAAATCAGAACCTGAGGCAAGATTCAGGTGACAATTTATGTATTTATTTATTTTTATACCTTTATTGGTGTATTATAGTCTCACATCATAATGCAGTGCATAGCAATGGTGACATACATGCACACAGCACTTGGTGGCTTTCCCTCGGCTCCCTCCCCACTCCCCCTTTCGCCATACAGGGTATTGAGATTGACGTTGGTATTCTTACATATGTATACAATGTCAATGGAAGTGTTTCCTTCATTGATCCTCCTTCTCTACCCCCATCCCTTCCCCTAGACCACCTCCCTGGCTCCACTAGAGTTTCTCCTCCATTATCTGAAGTCCTTCTGGTATCCTGATTACTCCCTAATTACCGTATATGTGAGAAAACTGACCATGAAGAAAAATGAATTTAGTTGAGGAACGATGCAATGGATGTAACACATTTCTGTTACCACAACCAGCCACTACTTCAAAGATGATGCTAGTAGACCAGGCAGTTTTCTCAAGCAAGAAAAAAATGATAGTGAGAAATAAAATGATTGTTCATACATTACTTAGATAATCTGAAGATGGTTAAAGAATTAGTAATAGGAAAAAAAAAAACTTTCCAGGAACTTCTTGTGAGCTCCAGGGAAGCAGGCTTGGAGTAATCTTTTAGAATGAATTCATTGTCTCCAAGTGCACTTTTTGCATTCTTCTTGGTCACCCAGCACATGAGACTTCTCCAGAAGAATTACAAGAGATGTCACAGGGAGAGAAGAGCACTCAACATCTGCACCAAAAAGCTGAGTTTACTGCTTTCTAGGGAAGGGAGAGATGTGTTTGTGGAGAACAGAGTCTATGATCCAAGCAAGAAATAAACTTACGTAGGATGGGACAAATATGAAATCCAGAGATTAGTGAAATTCATAAGTGACACTGTTTGGGGAGGAGGGGTTGTTGACTGAGTTCCAGCTGTGGAAGCATGAACCCTGGGGTGAAGTCACATCTAGGTGGCTTTACTACACCTCTCCCTGGGGTGCTACTCAGGAAGCCACATCAGTGTCTTAGTGTGTGCTGGCTCATTGAAATCTAAAACCAGAGAGGCAACATAGTGTAGATGGGGTGTTGCCTGAGAAAGGAAGAAGGGGTGGGGAGATGAGAAAGAGAAAGAGGAAGAAGAAAGAAGGAGAATGTGAGAGGGAGAATAAAGGAGAATGAGCTGGGTGTGGTGGCATGCACTTATAATCTCAGAATTTGGGAGGCTGAGGCTGAGACAGAAGGATCGCAGATTTAAGTCCAGCCTCAGCAATTTAGAGAGACTCAGCAACCTAGCAAGACCCTGTTTCAAAACAAAAAAATAGAAAAAGGGAGGTAGAATGCCTCTGGATTTAATCGAGAGAGAGAGAAAGAGAAAGAGAGAGAGAGAGAGAGAGAGAGAGAGAGAGAATCCTTGAAGTGGAGGGGGGTTTACCGAGGCTGGCCCTGGATGATAAAGGATTAAGACACAAACCTTTCCAGGGGAGAGAAACAAAAGGGGTTATCCACAGGGAATAGTATCCCAGGATACCATCCCTCCCTTCGGTTTTTCTTCAAAAATGAACAGAACCCTGGAGCCCACACTGCCTGTGTAAATTTGATTCTGATTGCCCATAGCACTGAGACCCCACAGGCTTTTCACTGTGGAGCCTCGTGAGACACCATCAAGAGAGAGCCTCTTGATGAGTTCCCTAAGGTCCAATCTCAGGAATGCTTCGGAGCAGAGCAGCAGGGCCAGGGAGCTGGGGTTAAAGGTAGAGCAGGAGCCCCGGGGGCTGCAGACCCTCCCCATCTCTGTCCAGAGCTACTCAGATCTGCTCCCCACATCTTCCCTCTTTAATATCTATGGACTTCCCTGAAAGGCATCCACTGGAGGAAGAGAGCTGGCAGGAGAATCCCAGCAATGTTGACTGTGAAGGGCAGCCTGTAGAGAAGGGCTGTCTTGCGTGTGCGCACACACATGTGTGCATGCGTGCCTGCCTGCCTGTGTGTGTTTTACTGGGGATTGAACCCAGAGGCACTCTACTACTGAGCTATATCTCCAACCCTTTTCATTTTTTATTTTGAGACACGGTTCAAGTCGCACAGGCTAGTTTCAAACTTGCAATCCTCCTGCCTCAGCTTCCAGAGTCTCTGGGGTTACAGAGTCTGCCTCTGTCTTGCATTCTTGTGGGAAAGATGGAAATCTGGGTCTCCTGACTAGATGAGGGATTGCTTGAATGATTTCTGTAGATTTTACAGATAGCATTTATTAGGGTAAAGAAATTCCTCTCCATTTTGATCTGCTAAGTTATTTTTGTTACCGTGAGTGGATGCTGAATTGATTCAAATGCTTTTTTGTTGATTGAGACGATTTTATGATTTTCTTTTAAATCTGTTTGCATAGCAAACTACATTAATTGATCTTTCTAATGTCAAATAAGATCTGCATTTTTTGTGTGAACCTAACTTTCCCATGATGCATTAACCTTTTTATATATCCTCAGACTAATTATGAGAGCTATATACTTTGTGTAGGGTTTTTGTGTCTATAAATCATGAATGTTGTAGACCTGTAAATTTCCTTTCATATTCTGTTCTTTGTACTTATAAAATGAGATAGATAGTGTTCCTTCTCTTTCTTTTCTCTGGAAGAGTTTGTAGAACATTAAATGTTTTTCTTTTTGAACTTCATCAGAAATTAATAGTGAAGTCATCTAGGCCCATTCCCTATGTGGAAAATGTTTTGACTGCTGATAAGATTTCTTTGATTTTCTATTATTACTCAAGTTTGCAGTTTCTTCTTGAGTTGGTGTTAGGCAGTGATATTCCTATATTGTCTAAAACCTCAAATTTATTAGTATAAAGTTTTAATAATATTTTTTACTTCTCTTTGAAAGGTCTGCAGTATTTATAAAAATATTTCCTTTCTCATTTCTGATATTAAATATGTATACCTTCTCTTTTTTCTTGATTAGTTTCTCCAGAGGTTTGTCAATTTTATTAGCCTTTTCAAATAGTTAATCTTTGCTTTATTAAATCTCTCTATTGTATGTTTTCCTGTTATTTCATTAAATTCTTCTATCTCTTATTATTTCTTTCTCCTTCATCTCACTTATTAATTTCTAACCTCTTAATATATGTATAATCCACTCAATAATATCAGTTTTTATTATATGAGTTTTAAGATTAAAATTTCCTGCACCTACTTTAGGTATTCCACAATTTTAATAAGTACTACTATTATTATTATTCTGTATAAAACATTAAATTTTTAATAAACTTTATTTTGGCTTACAGGTTATTGTAGAGTACATTACTTCTTTTCTAATATTGTGGAGATTTTCCCAGTTAACATTTTATTAGTTTCTAGCTTATTTATGTTGTGGCTAGAAAACATTTCAAAGATTTTCATCTGTGGGATTTCTCAAGATTTACAATGTGGCACAGTCTATGATTAATTTTGGCAAATGTTTTTGTTGTGTCCTTATGAAATATATATTCTGTAGGGTGTGAGTGTACAATTTTAGAACTATTAAGCCTATTGTGTTAAGTATTCTGTCTCAGACATCTTTATTGTGTCACTTCTGAAATAGTGGTGGATTTATTTATCTCCTTAGAGTTCTTTCAATATTTGTTTTTGTGTTTCTTGGTCATGTAATTTAAGGCATTGAAATTTGAAAATATTATGTCTTCCTGATGAATTAAACATTTATCCCCATGTAATAACCCTATTTATCCTCACAAATGCTTTTGTCTTAAGGTCAATTTTACCTGCTATTAATATACTTATTATGTTTTTCTTTTAATTACTATAGATATATCTAATTCCTTTCTTTTACTTTCAACCTTTTAAACCTGTTACACAGAGCATATATTATGTTCTGCTTTTAAATTAATCTGATATTCTTTAACCTCTAACTGGTGGGGCATATAAAATGTTTAATAGAATTATTGGCATATTTGCTTTTAAGTCTACTTTTACTTTATGCTTTGTATTTGTACCAGCTGTTCTATAGGATTTTGTTTGTTTGTTCATTTTAAAGACTTGTATTTTTTAGAGCAATTTTAGGTTCATAGCAAAATTGAGAGGAAGGTACATAGGTTTCTCATATACCCCAGACCCCACACATTCACAACCTCCCTTATTATCAACATTCTTGCCCAATGGTACATTTGTTACAGTTGATAAACAGTGACATATCATAATCAATTAAAGTCTGTATTTTACATAAGATTCACTATTGATGTTATACATTCTATGGGCTTGGACAAATGTATAATGACACGTATCTACCATATATAATATCGTACAGAGTTTCACTGCCCTAAAAATCTTCTATGTGCCATGTATACATTCATTCTCACCTCCCCCTGGCCCCCACAACCACTGATCCCTTTACTGACTTCAGAGTTTTGCCTTTTCCAGAATATGATATAGTTATATAGTATGTGACTTTTTCAGATTGACTTCTTTCCTTTAGCAACACACATTTAAGATTCCTCCATGTCTTTTCATGACTTCATAGCTAATTTCCTTTTTCTCTCTTTCTCCCTTTCCCCTTCTTTGCCTTTATTTGAATGAATTAATTTTAATTTTCCTTTTTTCCCCCCATTCTAGTTAGTTGGAAGTTATGTACTCTGTTTATATTCATTTAGTGCTTATATATAAATATAGCACATTTCCTTAACTTATCAAAGACAAAGTTGAATCAACAGGTTTACCACCATCCTTGAAAATAAAATAAACTTGGAATCTTTAACCTCATTTATCTTCTCTCAACATTGCTGCATTTTAACTCTACCCTATTTTTAATGCCTTAGGAATTGTGATTATCACTTTATATAAACAATGTTCATTTTGCTTCAATACTTTTACTAGACTATTTGGGTTTTTTTTTTCCCTGTGGTGTATTCTAATAATTTCTTCTGATCTTTCTTCCAGTTAATAATTCTGTTTTTTGTTTTCTTCAATCTGCAAACAAACTCATTCATTTCAATTTAATTTTATTTTGTTTTTTATTTTTGAAAATTTTGTTTAGTTCTTCATTTAATCTGTTATGACCCTTCGTATTTTCCTGTTCTCACCAATTATTTTCAAATTTGTATAATAATATATACCAGATAATTCCATAATTCCAACTACTTGTTCATCTGTCCTGCTTGGAGTTGTTTCTGCTGGTTCTCATTCATGGTGTCATGTTTTTTTACTGTCTTTTTTTATGATATTCAGCTTGTTAATCTTAAAAAGGTTCTGCTTTATAACAGACTCTAGCGGATGCTGCTTGCTCCATAGTCGCACCTCGGAAGGTTGCCATTCCAGGCAGTTACTGAAAAGTTTGTTCCATAGCCCTGCCACAGAACTAGCTGCTCCAGGCAGCTACCAAAAAAATTGTCTTCTTGCACAAAAAAAAGACTCAGAGTCAGACACAATAATTTGGAAAAAATTATATTTAAAAGGCAGGGCAATTGGGAGGAGCTAACTGACAATTCTCCTGAATCTCCTACAGCCAGTATTGCTTTTATAGAAATTTTAAACAAGGCATGATAAAAGTTAATCTAACACAGAAGTAAGCAATTGTCATGGTTATGATAAGGAAAGTCAGTGAGGCAGACATGTGACAAGCTTAGAGGAAGGAGGGGTTAAACATTACTGGGTGGAGAAGACATCAAAGACCACACTCTATCAATCACATCAAGTCCCTTGGAATTTATCCGCTTCTGGACAGATCCCACCTGGCCAATACTGTGTATACAGCTTGGGTCAGTCCAAGATGCTAATCCCAGTGTGTGATACTAAGATGGTTCTCAACTCTGAATGTGATGGGGGGAAAACAAGAGACAGTAGGATTCTAAGGCCTAGAATAAAGGTGTCTTCTCCAGGGAGAATTTGCAATTGCTTCTGCCTAGCACCCAAGGACATTTCTAAACCAACTGAAAGTCAAGACCACGGCTTGATACCTGGGCAATCCAGTCAATGGGGACCTAGGCTGTAAATCTTCAGAGCCAGTGCTTCCCCCTTGTGTCTTTATTCCCTGCCCTGTTGCACACCAAGGCTTTCTTCTCTGTTGGGTGCACACCTAGTCTGATTTATCTCTATCCTAAGGGCAGTCTCATGGGGCCCCAAATTAATGTAGATGGAGTTTTTTATTGACTCTCCATATTAATTGGACCCAGGGCCTTGAACTTTTATCCTTTTCCTCAAGAAATCACCAAAACCTAAAGCCAAATTGTTAGGTGGCAAGTATCTTCAGGGCAAAACAAACTTGAGTTCTCTTGACTTCTACTTAACTTTCTGGGCTTCAGAATAAATACAAAATTTGACAGTAGTTCCCCAATATTTTATCAGTTCATCAATGGCTTAAAGGTGTTACTTTGCCGCTGAATATTTTAAATTGCTTTCATTCGGCAGGTTGGTCCAAATAACCTGGGCTGCCGTAGCAGAAGATAGAGGTCAGGGTATTGCTTTTGTACTTATTCAAGGTATTCATCAACCTTGACTTGGTTTCTATTGTGAAATATATTGTTATAATTATGAGCTCTGGTCAGTGCCCTATAATTTTGGTGGTGATTCTTTACCTCACAAAAGTCACATAAAATAGTTAAGGGACTATATTCCATTGTACTTCCTGTCCTGAACACATGTAAGAAGACTGGTTTTCTTCAGTGAATGTTTCCTGAAATGTGCTAATCCATCTGTGTAAGACCTTTTGTTGACTTTGGAATCCTTTCCTCTTCCTGAATTTTAAAAATTCCCTTTTCTATATTTGGGGGAAACATCTTACACCACTTTGGAAACATCTATGGGTAATGAAAGAGACTGTGTTAGTCAGCTTTCCACCACTGTGACAAAATACCTGAGAAAAAAATCAACTTAAAAGGAAAAAATTATCTTGGCTCACAGTTTCAGAGGGTTCCATCCATGGTCACTTGTCCTCATCACTGCACCTGTGACAGGGCAGAACATCATGTCAGGGAGCATGTGGTGGAGCAAAGCTGCACTCCTCGTGTCAGCTGGGAAGGAGAGAGAGAGAGAGAGAGAGAGAGAGAGAGAGAGAGAGAGAGAGAGAGAGAGAGAGAGAGAGAGAGAAACGGGGAGAGAGGAAGAGGCTAGGAACAAGACATACCCTTCAAAGACACACCCCCAGTAACCTACTGACTCCCACTAGGCCCCACCTCCTAAACTTTCCAATAGATCATCACCTAGGGACCAAGCCTTCCACATATAAGCTTTTAGGGGACATTCAAGATCTAACCTATAACACAGACACTCCATTTCAGATCACCAACACTTGACAGTCAGAACAAGAAGCAACGGAAAAGCAAAGGAGAAAGGTTAGGGAAAGTGCTCTGATCAAATACCATGAAGTGAAGCAAAAGAGAAGGGGAATCCCCATCACCCCTTGCTCCTCAGGAATAAGAATATAGGCTCTTGAGCCTTCTCATGAATTACTAGTGCCTGATGGGAACCCTGACCTTATCGTCAGTACAAGGTAGGATCCCTGCAGTGAAAGTCACAATGGTGAAATAGTTTTGCACTGTAGTAAAGGCCATGGCGGGGTAAGCACCAAAGAGTGCCTGGCGGAACAGGTCTCCTGAATATCTCCTGTTTTCCTTAGTAAGTCCCACAGGAGTAAGAAAAGACACTAAAACAATTGAGTATCACTATTTTATACACACACAGTAAACTTTCAACATAAAGATACTCTTCTTAACATTGTTAAAAATTGTCAAAATCAGAATCTGTTTAAATAACAGAGAAGAATTAACTATAGTATATCCACACAATGGAGTATTATATGAACATAAAATATGATTTTTTTTTTTTTTTGCAGTACTGGGGATTGAAGGAACCCTAAACAAGACCAGGCTAACAACTTTAACTGGCTATTTGCATCTTCCCACTCCCCCAAAATAAAGTTATTAAAATATAAAGAGAACACTTTAGTCTACTAGACTGGTAACAATTTTATTCTATTTGTTTGTTTATTGGTACTGGGAATCTAGAGAAATAAACTTGAAAGTTTATATGCCACCTATAAATGACAAAATAAAAGCAGCCATTTAAAATGATAGATTAATACTTCCTGGTAGTTATAGATAATTAACAAAAACAGGTTACAAAATCTTATGTGTAAGCCTAATCCCATTTTTATTTTTCTCTCTTCTGCACTAAGGAGAGGCAGAGTGGACATGTTTCCTCTGGTGAGCACAGCTGGTAATGTTGGAAAACTAGGAAGCTGAGGGTCAGCTCAGACCCACCCATGCTCAGTCCTGCTCCTCTCTGGGCCCAGATCACCCGGTAGCTCCTAGATCCCTATTCTTTTTGTAGCTCTCTTTGACCCTTAGAGAGTCACTTAGAGGGTCCCCACTTGCAGCTCCTACCCTCCAGATGACCTTGACCAGAGCCAACATCTCCCACCCCTTCTGCGTCCAGTGCTCCCTGAGCCTGTATTTGTTCTAGCAGGATTTTTCTACTGGACTAGCAGAGACTTTCATTGAACAAGGCTTTCATCTGTATCATGCCTTGCTTAAGAGGGGCCAGCACCTACCAGCTCCAGAACCAGGTTCTTAGAAAATGGGCAGGCAGGACCTTTCTCCAGAACACTTAGCCCTGCCTCACAGAAGCTCAGCTGAGGGACTCACTTCCAAGTCACTGTCCTCCCTGAGCTCAGAGTGCATTGGACAGGCCACTCACTCAATAGCTTCATTCCCTTTTGACAAGTCTCTTAGTCACCAATGGCAGTGTGGCCTCTAGTCTAGGCTCTTGCTACATACCTGGACTCTAGCTACCTGTTGAATAAGAAAGGAATTCTCTGCAGCAGGACAAAAAAAAATACTACATTTGTCATTAATCAGCAAACAAATAGATATTGAACATCCATCCACTAAGTGCCAGGTGCTGGAGGTTCAAAAGCAAGGATGATGGGCACTGTCCATGCCTTTGTGAAACTTACAGTCATGGGACTTTCGTCAGAATGTCCTGTCTTGTTTCTCAGTCCAGGTTCTGACATGCCTGACTGTCTGAGAAATCCATGCAAATGACAATCTTTTTGTTTAAGGATAACATTCATTTGTTTTACAACTTATAGTTTTCATGTGCATTGTCACACTTGAGCCTAGAGCAGCCATGTATGGGATTGGAAATGACATGGAGACTTTCTGGCTTGAAAGTTTCCCATTTGATACTCAGTGGAGCCCTGCCACTGGGTGAGGCAGTGATACAAGGAGGAAAAATGAGGCCAGAAGCACCGTTTCTTTATCGTTTACATGCATGGTACCCTATGGGATATGAAGTTCAGCATAAACTCTGACATGAAAGAGATACCTCAAATCCTATCATCCTAAAATCATACTGGGTTAAAGGAGGCTCATCTGGTACCAGAAAAAAAAATCGTGGCCTCAGTTTCTAAGCCCACAGTGACCTCAAAAGTCAGCCAGCTCTTAGCTCAGAGGCCACACCAGTGCTGTGAGACTCTGTTGATACGGGGTCCCCCTATTGCTGAGCCATTCTAGCCAGCATGACCAGTAGCCATCCCTTACCAGTCCTGATACCAATCTAACTTACTGCTTTGGAGTAAAGTGTAGTTACAGTTGTAGATGAATATCCCATCACCAAAATATACACATGCCACCAATATCAAACTCACTTTCACATGGGGGAAATATCTTCCTGTAGATTTCTGTCACCCTTAGAGTTATGCCTCCTCATATCTTGTTGTCAATCTTGGTCACCCTCATAACAGGAGAATAAGCTGAAGACATTCTGTGCTAGTGCTAAAATTACTCCTGAGATAAATATGGACAAGACCATGCTTAAAAAGATACAACAA
>PVLC010045532.1:0-11757 GCA_004027655.1 Graphiurus murinus | reverse complement strand
TTTTTTTTTTTTTTTTTACTTCCTTGGTTAGATTCATTACTAAATATTTTACTTTTTTGAGGCTATCATGAATGGAATTGATTTCCAATTTTTTTTTTCATTTTTACTTTTTCTTCTTTTTTTTTTTTGGCAGAACTGGGGATTGAACTCAGAGACATTCTACCTCTGAGCTACATCCCTACCCCTGTTTTTTATTCTTTGTTTTTGAAACAGGGTCTTACTAAGTTGTGGAGGTCTGCACTAAGTTGCTGAGGCTGGCCATAAACCTATGATTCTCTTGTCTCAGCCTCCCAAGTATTGGGATTACAAGCATGTGTCACCACATCCAGCTCAATTTTTTAAATGGTGAAATAAAAATATAATAACTGAAGATAGTATTTTAAATGTAGTTCTGCTAATGAGGAAAAAAAAAGAATTCTTTTTGGGGTATAACATTTTGCCTAGTTGTGATTCAGAATTAGTGTTCCCTATCATTAGGTTGACTGCAAGATGCTCAACTATAAAAATGATTCAGTTTTCTTAGGTCCTAGTCTGTATGGAAACAGGACATGGGATGGATTTGGACCCTGGGTCATAGGTTTTTGACTCTGATTTGTAAAATTATTTCTACATTAGTTGTCATTCTCAAGGGGGATCAAAGACCTGGAAGTCAGGTGAGAGACCTTGCAGCTACTTGAAGAGGGCATAGGCCCAACACTTCAACACATAAGCACAGGTAAAAACTTTCTCAACAAGACCCCCAAAGCACAAGCAACTCAAAAGAAGATCAATACATGGGATTGCATTAAACTGAAGAGCTTCTGTGCAGCAAAGGAAACTATCAAGAACCTCAATAGAGAGCCCACAGAGTGGGAGAAAATTTTTGCCAACTACTCTTCTGATAGAGGTCTAATATCTAGGATATGCAGAGAGCTCAAGAAACTCACAGCTAATAAAACAAATAACCCAATAAAAAATGGGCAAAGGATCTAAATAGACATCTCACAAAAGAAGAAATACAAATGGCCAGTAAATGTATGAGGAAATGTTCTACATCATTAGCAATCAGAGAGATGCAAATCAAAACTACCTTGAGATTTCACCTGACTCCGATCAGAATGGCAATCATAAAAAACACGAACAACAACAAATGCTGGCGGGGGTGTGGAGAAGTGGGAACTCTAATACATTGTTGGTGGGATTGCAAATTAATGCAACCACTTTGGAAAACAGTATGGAGGATCCTCAGATGAATGGGAATGAACCTACAATATGATCCAGCAATACCATTTCTGGGTATCTACCCAAAAGAATGGAAACCAAACTATCAGACCAATATATGTGTATCTATGTTTTTAGCTGCACAATTCACAATTGCCAAACTATGGAAACAGCCAAGATGTCCATCGACAGATGAATGGATTACAAAACCATGGGATATGTACACAGTGGAATTTTACTCAGCCATAAAGAAGAATAAAATCATGTTATTTGCAGGGAAATGGATGGAACTGGAAAACATTGTTAAGTGAGATTAGTCAGTCACAAAGAGTAAAAAAGCATATGTTCTCCTAATATGCGGATAATAGGGAGAAGATGGGGCATAAGAGGGACTCCAGATGAAAAAGGATAAACCCTAGATAAGCAAAGAAGTTGACTTAACTGAAGGGGATGGACTGGGGGGTGGCGTGGGGGGGGCACACTAATGCACATGATGTACTTTTAAAATATATCAAAGTCAATCACTAAACTGAACTTGAGAAGGAGGGAGGGCGAGGGAGTGGGGTGGGAATCGGGGAAGGGTTAAATGAGAAATGTGTGCATGTATGCCTTTATCAGCTTGTACCTAACAAAGATGTATGATTTCAGTGCACCAATTAATGAAAAAAAAACCCTTATTTGGAGCATATTTAACAAGAAGAGTTTATATCTACTTCCTTGAAATACTGCTGAACTATGAACTATGTAATTATTTTCCTGTAATCTTTCCATAACTGTTTTATTTTAAACTTATTTCTAATTAATTTTATACTCACATAGAAGTTACAAATATAGTATAGAGAGTTTTGGGGTTATCCTTCCTTCAGTTTTTTCTCAATAATGACATTATACATAATCATCCTGATTACTTTTAAAAGTGCCCTTATTATTGGCAAATAAGCATTTATTTGAATATGAATTTTCACTAAATCTATTTATTGATGAATTTACAACTGTAATTTTACTTTTTGTTTTTATTTACAGATCAGCTAGCATTACTAACCTGTCATTGGATCGATCGGGTTCTCCTATGGTACCGTCATATGAGACATCTGTCAGTCCCCAGGCTAACCGAACATATGTTAGGACAGAGACCACTGAGGATGAACGCAAAATTCTTCTGGTACCACTCCTGTATCTTTGACCCCTTGGTGGTTTTGATCATAAAGAAGGCTTAATACTGATTGTTAAGAAACATATAAATGAAATAGCATATAAATTAAACAAATAATTAACTTAATTTTTTATTTGAATCACTTGAAAAGCTAAGTATTCTTTCTGCATTCATTGCGTTAACATTTTCTTTATGCCTTTCATCTGCCATGATTAGAATTTAGTTTCCTATGCAATATGAGAGCTTAACTATTAGGTCCTAGCTTGCAGTTTAAACCTTGAAACATGTTTCTCATATATATGGAAAACTTTTGAGACATTTAATTCTATGTTATATGAGATAATAATTAGTTTCTTCAGTTAGGAAGGAAAGTGAATCATTTAAAGGGGTGAAGAAAGGTATATAGGTAAGCAATTGTCAGCATTTTTCTATTGACTGAAGTAGGATTTACTAACTGAGAGAATTTTCAGTTGGGGTCTGTGGGTAGTAAGAATGGAAAGTTATTTGTGTCCACGTGGTAGAAGACAGTGGATTCAGTCCTTTCTTAGAAGTTTAGGTTTTAACGTATAGTTGCTGAACAACATTGAAAGTTTTTTGAGCAATAATTAATTCACTGAGGGCCTTTCTTTAGAAAAATTCACCTGGCAGTTTGCTGTAGGTGACAATGCTTGAAATCTGGGGGAGTGAAATCCAGTAGGAATAGTTATCTTAGATTAGTGTAATTGACTATTGTCACTGTCTACCCGTATTCCATCTCCAAAGAAGATGGTACTTCATGAGGAGACTGGTAATACGTGCCATTGACTCAAAAAAGTAGTACTTGGGATAGTTGGTTTTCAAGAGGAAAAGTTATGCTTGGAATTAGATGAGCTGAGTTCAAGCTATTCCCAGTATGTGTTATTTATGTTGTTGTCCAAAGTACTCTAAAAATTGAAATCAGTTCTTTCTATTAATCTGTAAATCATAGAAAAGCATCTGAAAAGGTATATAGCATCCTCTTCAGGATTAATTAGTTGCTCCTCATGTGATTGCAGGACAGTGTTCAGTTAAAGGACCTATGGAAAAAAATCTGCCATCACAGTAGTGGAATGGAGTTTCAGGATCACCGTTACTGGCTGAGAACGCATCCCAACTGCATTGTAGGAAAGGAGTTAGTCAACTGGCTGATCCGAAATGGACACATTTCTACAAGGTATTGTGATCTCAAGAAAGAGGGTTTGATACTTTTGAATTTATTTTTAATGAGGACATAAAAAAAGGGTAACACATTTCTTTGTGAGGATCCTGTTTCTTTTATGTATTTGGTAGTTTGGGGAACTAATTAATCAATCTTGAGTTGTAACCAGTGGAGAACAGTTGCAAGGAATCAAATGAGAGTCACAGTTTTCCTTATTAAAAGCAGAAGTGCGCAGTGATACCCAAAACACAGAGCTCTTTAGTAAAGTAGGATTGGAGAATGTAGCTAGATTCTAAGGTCAAAAGATTCTCCTGCTCTTGTTCTGTAATCTAGACATTGTAATTTATGTTGAAAATTGGGTCCATAAACCATGCTTGGAGGGGCCTAACCTGTCTCACAATTTGTATATAAAAAAGAATAACAGAGCCAGGTGTGGTGACACATGCCTGTAATCCCAGTGCTTGGAAGGCTGAATCAGAAAGATCTCAGATTCAAGACCAGCCTCAGCAGTTTAGGGAGACTCTCAGCAATCTGGTGAGACCTTGTTTCAAAACAAAAATTAAAAAGGGCTGGTGATGTAATTTGGAGGTAGAATGCTCCTTGATTCAATCTCCAGTTACTCCCTCTTCCCCCATACAGAAAGGGCTGGTTGCCTTTCAAATTAATATATTCCCTAACTTTTATAACTTAGATTAGCTGCTTCTCCTCCCATGGTAAGAAACAAATAGCTTAAATAAGTGAGGTTAGAAAATAGCTTTAAGGAACGAAGGCCTGGGATCAATTTTGGCTATATCTCTTTAGCTTGGTGCTGTTAGTCAAATTGGTCAATCTCTTTGAGACTTTGACCCTTTAGTTCCATCATGAGGGAAATACTTGGTTCTGTGAGTAAGCTATGAGATGAAATAAAATAAAGTTGGGTGTTTTATATGTTGTGAGATACCACATAATATGTTAAATGTCCATTTCTCTCTCTCATATTTTATGTCTATATCAGGAATATTTGGTATTGTCTTCTTCGAATCAAGACTGTCATCTTTAAGTATAGGAGCCATGCTATTCTCTTCTTTTAAAAAACTGTTAAGGACAAATTAGGGCAGGCATGCATCAAGTACTCAATAAATGCTTGCTGTAATTAAGATTAAGTGTTGTTAGGACTACCTTGGCAGTAGGTTCTTCTCCTTTACTATGGTACCTAAAGGAATTTTAAAATTTGCTTCAAGTCTCTTTTGCTTCATCCTTTACCTATCCAAATACCATTTGAAATTCCATCTCTGATTAGAACTGAAAAACAAAACAAAAACAAAGTTGTATCTTACCTTGTACCTTTGAATGATTGTGACTGTTGACGTATTTTCTCTTGGTCTGGATCCAGGGCACAGGCTGTGGCAATTGGACAAGCAATGGTGGATGGGCGATGGTTGGACTGCGTCAGTCACCATGACCAGCTCTTCAGGGATGAGTATGCGCTATACAGACCTCTGCAGGTGATTGCTAGGGCTTACTGCTAATGAGGATGTAGCAAACTTGAAGTCTTTCTTCATTAGTGGGTGTAAAAAGTGTTGAATTACCCAGAGGTACTGTTTTCTATCAGGTTTTCCCAGCTGTGTGAGGAAAGTTAAAACTTTTTTTTGTGTGTGTTGCTGGGTACTGAACCCAGGACCTTGTGCATGCTAGGCAAGTGCTCTATCACTGAGCTATACACCAGCCCTAATACTACTGTTTTATTTTTTTTCAGTAGGGAACAGTGATAAAAATCTGCTGTTAGGATCAAACACTTTATTCATTTGCTTAAACTTGGTTAAAATTGGCTTTGTGGTATTATAGTTACTTGTCATTTAATTTTAATGCTTTCAGCTTTACTGTATCAGTGCTTTTAGAACTAAGAGGGAATGGAGTATATATAACAAAGTGATTGAAAAATTTAAAGTTACCTACTTAAATACATTTTATTCTTTAGTCCTATTCCATCAATTGTAAAATGATGAAATTTCACTCTTAAGTTTATGCAAATAAACATAATTTTAATATATAAATATTTAATGCAAAAATACATTAAATACCGTTGTAAACTAAAATTGGGAACTCAACAGTTAGAAAAAAGAAATGACCCCAAAGACGGTATGGTGTATTTTGTTAAAATCTAACAGTTATTTTTCCAGGACATGTCCCAGAGTTTGCCCAGGGTTAGACTAAATTCTGTGCTATCTTCATTCTTAGAACTAAAGGATGAAATAAAATCTTGTAAGATCTGTATCAAAGAAATGTTTTGTTAATAATATGTTACTAAGCCTTCTCGTTAATGAAAATTACAGTGTTAATAATAAAACTGTCACTCTGATGCTGTTTATAGCTTAGTTTTTGTTAATTTGGTTATTTTTATCTAAATTTACTCAGCCATTAGACTTGTGGAAACATTGGGCTACAATTTATTTCTTGTGATATCCTTGACATGGTTGATGCTGAGGGTCAATTACTTGTATCCTGTTTTGATCCTTTCAGAGTACAGAATTTTCTGAGACACCTTCTCCAGACAGTGACTCGGTGAACTCTGTGGAAGGACACTCTGAGCCATCCTGGTTTAAAGACATAAAGTTTGATGACAGCGACACCGAACAGATAGCTGAAGAAGGTGACGATAATTTGGCTAGTGAGTTTGACTTTTTAACATTTTAGTTTTTATGAATCATTACTGTTTATGTATGATACAATGAGTGTCTTGCTTATTTACAACAATTCTACTTTATGATTTATGGCTCCAACTAAATGCAAACTTCTGATAGCAATCCTTGTCTTAGATACAGTATTTTCTTAGACTAACTCATTAGGCAACTGACATTTCCAGACTTTCCATAGTCTCTAGTTTGTAGCAGCTTAAAAATAACTCTGAGCAAATAATACCGCAGCAGATAACTTTCTCATCTCTTTACTATATCAGCCTTTCTCTCTGCAGAACCTCCAATATAATTCTTCATTTTAAAAAATTGATTTTATATGTAACTTGCTCAAATTTTATGAAGTCTACACAGAAGTACATGAAAATACTGTATCCATTTTGGTATTGCACATTGGGCTTGTATATTAAAAAAGCATTTTTCTCCTTTCCTCCAATACCCTGATAAAACCCATTTTTTACCCCTCCTCTCCCTATATTTCTTTCCCCTCCCCAACACTAAAAGATTCTGCCAGTCCTAGCAAGCGCACCTCAGTCAGCAGTTTCCAGTCCACAGTGGACAGTGACTCAGCCGCTTCTATCAGCCTGAACGTGGAGCTGGACAACGTGAACTTCCATATCAAGAAGCCCTCCAAGTACCCACATGTGCCCCCTCACCCTGCTGACCAAAAAGGTAGGAGGTAGTCACATCTGGAATCCAAACAGGCTGGAGAGCTGGGCCCTAGGATCTTACGGCAGCCTGTCCTTCTGGCTTCCTCTGTCCCAATATCTGAGGGGATTTGGTGTGGGTTTTGTTCCACCCTTTCTCATTTTCCCCGAACCTCCTCCCCATACCTTTTTTGGTTGGTTCCTTTTATTTCTTGTTTTCTCCCTTAGTACCACCATGCCCAGTTTAAATCTTGTAGTCTTTAAAAGGAACTACATCTGACCGCTCTTCCCATAATGTGCAACTTCCAAGGTGGCATTTCTTTGCATTTATAACATGGATGTTCTGCTCTATTCTTTTCTCTTTCCTCATTTAACATTAGAAAGCCTATTTGCCTATGCTATTTCGTAGTAGTACAGTATTTCACTAAACCTGTTCAGATGCTTAAACTAGATTGTGGGAAATGATTTACACATTTCAAAACATCTTTCCATTATAATTAAAAGGCCTATTATATATATGCTGTATTTATTTTCAAAATTCTTCTCTAATTAATAAAAAATAATTCATTATTTTTAGCTATTTAATTTGATGCTTTAGTCTACTGAATAAAAAATAATAATGGCTATATTCAAAAGATATTTGATATAAAAGGGACAGTAAGGTAAACAATTTCTAAACTCCAACATAGCAACAAATAAGAAATAAAAGGCCTTTTAAGAAATGGATATTGTAGTTTACATTTTGGTTATAATTAAAAACCAATTTAAATTATAACCCTGATGTGGCATTATATAAAAGTAAATAAAAAAGAATCACGAGTAAATTAATAATTATGGGAGTTCATTATATCATAATTAACTGAAAAAATCATTACTATAAATATGAAGCACTTTATTCCATGATTTTACCTGGAATTTGAATTTTAAACAGTCAAGTCGCCAAAGTTGAATTGTTTCTTCCCTTAAATCTGAAATGTTTGCATAGCCTAAAAGTAACAGAAGTGAGAAGATTTTGAATTACATATCTGTTAGAATAATTTGAAACAAATTTATATTTCTAAAAAACATACTCATAATTGTTAGTATAAGCTTTTGTTGAGATGTGGTAGACTATCATTGAAGAGTTACAATGAAAAAAGATATATCTTATTGAGAAATAAGAAACAGAGAATGTGGGAAAGGAGGAGATTTGACTGGTAGTGTATGTAGTAAAATACACATCATGATGGAAATCCTTAAAATGGAAAGTGGAAAAATGATGGAGCAACATCTGGGTGAGTATGAAAAGACAGAGAGGCAGATGTGACATGTGAACAGTAGACTGTGGTCAAATGGAGACTATCATGATGCTTTGGAATATAAATTTACAGATGTGGGTCAGAGCTAGGATATAACATGAAAAAGAATATACCTTCTCTGACACCTGTTGGCAGTTTTATTTCGTTGTAAGTAAAATGTAAAATACACTTGTGACTTGCTGATGATATTACCTCTTGGAAAATTAAGGAAGTTTTGAAGATGTTGAAGAAAATGATTGTCATAGAATTCAGAAGGGCAAAGAATGGACTGCTGGGCATCGCCACACATTAGAAAACCTAACTTCAGAATTTCAACAGAGGAATAGAACAGGAGGTTCCAATAATGACATTTTTACAGTACAACCTCAAATGGTATCTCCAGAGAATATAGAAGAAGAAGCACCTGCAGTTGAACCCATCATGTCTTCTCTGGGACATCTCTGATCTCAAGCCTTTAAAAAGATTGTCTGGAAATGTTGGGTGGTAGCCTTCATATGACAATGAATTTGAAAGAGGGGCCAGCACTTTTAAGAAACATGACAGGAGCCGGGCGTGGTGGCACACGCTTGTAATCCCAGTACTTGGGAGGCTAAAACCAGAGGATCTTGGTTCGAGGCCAGCCTCAGCTACTTAGTGAGGTCCTCTGCAACTTAGTGAGACCCTGTTTCAAAATAAAGAATAAAAAAATAGGACTGGGGGTGTAGCTATGAGGTAGAATGCCCCTGGGTTCAATCCCCAGTACCACAAAAAAAAAAAAAAAAAAAAGAAACATGACAGGAAGGTAGAAGTCCTGATGCACTGAGAAAAGGTTCAAATTGTCATAGAAAGAAAGAAAAATTAGGAAAGCTTCTTAGGGAAGTCAGTATAATGTTGATGACTGAAAGCTTTTCTTTTTCTCTGTTAAGATTAATTTTACCAGGAAAGAACACAAAAGTTAAGAGGAAAGTGAAGTTCAAGAGAGTGAAGAAATTAAGAATGTCTGGCAGTTTTTAACTATTGCCAAGTGTAGGCAGACTATGTGCCAGGTTATTGAAAGGGTTTGGATCTCTGATCATGGAGCCAGAGTTTGTTATCATTGAAGAATTGGGTAAGGTAGGAGAGATACTAAATGATTTCATTGATGGATTAGTTAATTTTTTTTTTAAAAGGTATCTTCTTGATGTGGCATTGGAAGCTGGCGAAATTATAGAAGAATTTAGTGAACAGGGCATACTGTGATATTTAGGAAAGGATTGATAGTGAATGACCAGCTGCGTTGGTTAACTAAAGCAAGTTATTTTGAAAAATCCCATTTTAATCTTACGATGATATGAGGTTGGTAGATCAGGATAATTAGATATCGATAATTAAACATAAATACTGTTTCCTTTGATAGTAATAAGGCATTTGATGGTCTTCAATATATTTGTAGACAAAGATGACAACTTTGCACTTGAAATGTATTAAAGAGGTAGTTAAAGGCAGTGATCATATTTATTTGTTTAAAGCATGTGTTCTTGAGCTTTTTAAAAATTATAGACAAATTCTAATTGTGTATATTTAAGAGATATAAAGTGGTGGTATGACATGTATACAATGGAATGATTAAATCAAGTTAATAGAACCATCAGTTCAAATGCTTATTTTTTTGTGGTCAGAACCTTTGAAATTTGCTTTCTCAGCAATTTTGAACTATATAACACACTATTATTAACTATAGTCATCATCCTGTACAATAGATCTCAAAAAACTTACTCCCCCTATATAACTGAGACTTTCTATTCTTTAACCATCATCTCCCTGTTCCCTTCACCCTCCAGCCTCTGGCAACCATCACTGTACTTAAACTATGGGATATTTTGTATGAAAAACACACAAAGGGCATAGTGTGTTTGGTGAATTCAAGAGTTCAGCAATGCTGCTATTACGATTAGCACTCATATTCATATTAACATTAATATTTGTGGTTTTTTTAATGGGCTAAATTTTGAAAGGGTAATTAATAATTTGATGACAGCAGGAAGGAGATGTTCCTGAGTTGCACTGCATGTTGCTGCAGTCCCGCTGCAGCTGGGTCCAGGGGGTCTTGAAGGTGGGCAAGGTGTCGGCGCTGGGTAGCAGGGAACTACATGGCTTGGAGGCAGTGTGAAGCTGTTCCGCTTATTGTGCACAAGTTACAGGTTTTTATACTTTCTTTTTTTGCGGTATTGGGGATTGAACTCAGGGGCATTCTACCTCTGAGCTATACCCCCAGCCCTATTTTTTATTCTTGATTTTGAGAGAGGGTCTCACTAAGTTACGGAGTGCCTCACTAGGTAGCTGAGGCTAGCCGCGAACCTGGATCCTCCAGTCTCAGCTTCCCAAATGTTGGCATTACAAGTGTGCGCCACCACGCCTGGCTTATATATTTTTTTTTTTTTAGCATTACTTGCAAGAAAGACTTTTGCAGTTGGGGCAAGTAGAAAAGTTTACACAGAGGCTAATGATCACACGAAGGTTACCGATCAGAGACGGTTACACCAGGGTTAATTACCATGTTTTTGTTTACAGTCTTAATGATGGTTAACTCTTGTAGAGGATGACAGGTTATGGAGGAGACTTTAAGTCTGTAAGGAAACTTTTTATCTTTCTGAGAATAGGTAAACAGGAATACATTGCTAAGCTCGATGGTAGGAAAAAGACTAGTGACCTACTAAATGTTAGTTGTAGAAATGATTAACTTTTATAAGAACCATGTAATTTATCCTTATTTATCCATCCTGACACCATTCTCATTATAATTTTCCATAAAGGGTAATCCTTTATGGAAGGATCCTCTGGTCTCAGCCTCCCAAATGCTGGGATTACAAGCATGTGCCACCACGCCTGGCTAAGGAAGCTATTCTTAACAATTCATGTGATAAAGTCCCAAGGTTTAGTTATCTGTAAATTCATTAGTGTAATGTAGCAAAATCTCCCTTTCCCCTTATTCTAATGTGATGATAGGTTTTGTTAGTAGAATGACTGTCCAATGTAAAATTTTGTGTTAGGTTCTGATTTATGAATAGAGCTGGGTTGTCAGGATCCTGAGGTAGCTTAAAACTATGTTATATTTTGACTGACTAAGGGAGTTGGACTACTTAAAATGGAGAAATGAAGGGTTAGTGTTACCTTTAGGTATCTGAAGAGTACCTGAAAGAAATTGTGTTTATTTTGTATATGGCTGAAGAAAGAAATAGGCTCACTAGTTAGAAGTGAGCTTTTGCCACCAAGCATTGGAAGTATCTCAGGTTGTGTGTAAATGTCCACCTGTCCAGGTTATTGAGGGCAGATGCCTACACTGGGTGAGAGGTAAGATAGACTTGGTGTCTCTTGATTCCTTTTAATTCTATATATGTAAAATGAAAAAGTCTAGATTTAGAGTTAAACAAATTATAATGACTATGAGGAATCCTTTAGCCTACTCAGTGAGACTATTATAGAAGAGGTTTTATCACAGAAAGAAAGTAATTATTAGATTGACCTGTTAGATCATTTACAACGGCTATAATTAGAGGACTTTAAAATCACTTAACAAATGCATTTGACTTTCACAATTCTTTACTAGCATTTTCTTTTTTTCTCCTCCTCCTCCTCCTCCTCTTCCCTCCTC
>PVLC010045530.1:0-11767 GCA_004027655.1 Graphiurus murinus | reverse complement strand
AAAAGTACAACCAGGTGATTACGTCTTACTCAAAACCTGGAAAAAGGACTCACCCACAGATCAGCTTCTCCCAAAATGGAAGGGTCCCTTCCAGGTTCTTCTTAACACTCCCACAGCTGTTAAGCTACAGGGACACAATTCCTGGATTCATATGTCTAGAATTAAACCTGTCCCTCTTGAGGCTTCGCAGGACCAAGGCTCTAAAATTGGCAGTAAGCCTCCAGATGCTAGAGAGACCTGTGAATGCTACTCCTGTGAGCCTCTGGAGGGTTTAAGAGTACTATTCAAGAAGACTGGATCAGGATAAGTTACATTCTCGTGATTTTGCCTTATAACCTCATTATGCCTATCCTGACTAGACTTACCTGTCTCCTAATTTTTACATGGTTCTCCCAGGTAAAAACAAACTTTTTCCTGGATTGGTTACAACAGTATGTCACAGATGCTATAAAAAGTTCCTGCTGGATTTGGGGGCCAACACCCACTTCCAATCCATCCACATTATCTTGGTGGATGTTTTCCTTTCCAGAAAGTAATTGGTTGATATCTAAATGGAATGGATTTTTCCTTCTCTTGGCTGGTATACTTTGCATCAGCATACTTTTCTGCTGTTTGGCTTACTGTTGCCAAAGATTAATATATCATATGTTTATGCCTTCTATTCCAGAACATCAGAGGATGAGAGTTCAGCAGCCAACAGAAAGGCCTGACCTCCCCATACCTCCTTCAGATCAGTTAGGGGAAGATTTTTGGTCCCTGAATAGGCAGGGTCAACGCCCCCTTGTCAGCTTCGAAGAAGTTACAGAAGTCAGACCTTCCTCCTTCGGCAACCCCTTAAGATTAAGGGACCAAAAGTCTCAGGGGGGGAAATGATGAGGTAGGCTAGGAAGTGAAAAAGTTAGGTAGGAAGGATGGTATTGGGAGGATCCAGGAAAATATAGTTTTTAAAATCTGGAGAGTTAAGCTAACTCCACCCCTTGGAAGTTTTTTTTTTCTTAGGAAGTCCTGCTTCTACCTAAGGCCCATGCCCTAATCTCCGGAAGTCCTGCCTCCACCTGAGGCCCACGCCCTAATCTCCAGAAGTCCTGCCCCCACCTGCAATTTCTGCGCCCATCTGACCACTTATCGCCCACCTGAATCTGAGGAAGAGGAGAATCCAAACCCTTCCTGTGCCCGCCCTGCTGGGATAAAAGGCCGGGATGGCAAGAGGCCGCCCCTTTTTTCTTCGACCCATTTCCCTGATGCTTGCGGTTTTTGCCCTCCTGCTCTATGCTTTACCCTCCCCCTTTTTTTCCTGTTTCCCTTTGAGTTCCTGAAATAAAAAACCCTGCCTGTTGTTCCTGACTGGTACGTGTTAAAATTCTTTTTATCATGGATACCAAGGACCCATGACTGGGGTTGGGAAGCAAAGCCAGCGAGGATGTGTTCTGGCAGCACTAGGAACCCAGGCGCCCAGGGGGCCCGCCCCAGCCTCTGCCTGGCAAAATCATGTTCGCACCGATCTCGAGAGAAGACGATCTCTCCAGGAGGCAACGGGAGGGCCTTGGGTGTCACGCAGACTGGTGTGCCCCCCGCTCCACCTTGCAAAAAGGCCAGCGGCCATCTGGCCAGAAGGCCAGGGCAGGACCTCGGCTGCCATGCAGGCCGGCGGCGGCCTGTGCCTTGCAAAAAGCACCTTCGCTGCCAGCTGGCTGGCTGAGAGGCAGAAGGCAACGGGAGGGCCGTGCATACCATGCAGACAAGCGTGCCCCAGGATCTGCATTGCAAAGAGGCCAGCGGCCCTCTGGCCAGAAGGCCAGGGAAGGACCGCAGCTGCCCTGCAGGCCGGCGGCAGCCTCTGCCTTGCAAAAAGCGCCTTCTCAGCCAACAGGCTTGCTGAGAGGCAGAAGGCAAAGGGAGGGCCGTACATGCCACGCAGAACTGCCCGCCCTGGGCTCTGCCTTGCAAATAGGTCAGCGGCCATCAGGCAAGAAGGCCAGGGAAGGACCGCAGCTGCCCTGCAGACCAGCGGCGCCCCGCCTGGCCACATCGTGTTGTGCGGGTCTCGCGAGAGTGCGAGAAGGCCATGAGGGCCGTAGCTGCCCAGCCGCCATGCCATGGCTATCGGCATGGCAATTGGCATGCTCACCGGCTTCGGTTCCCCCCCGAGTGATCTACCCGGGGGGGGGGGGGGAAGCGAAGCCGGCGAGGATGTGTTTTGGCAGCACTAGGAACCCAGGCGCCCGGGCAGCCCGCCCCAGCCTCTGCCTGGCAAAATCACATTCGCGCCGATCTCGTGAGAAGACGGTTCCTCGGGGAAGCAACGGGAGGGCCGTGCATGCCACGCAGACAAGCGTGCCCCGGGCTCTGCCTTGCGAAGAGGCCAGCGGCCATCTGGCCAGAAGGCCAGGGCAGGACCGCGGCTGCCCTGCAGACTAGCGGTGGCCTCTGCCTTGCAAAAAGCGCCTTCTCGGCCAACAGGCTGGCTGAGAGGCAGAAGGCAAAGGGAGGGCCATGTGTGCCACGCAGACCTGCCCGCCCCGGGCTCTGCCTTGCAAAGAGGTCAGCGGCCATCTGGCCAGAGGTCAGGGAAGGACCGTGACGGCTCTGCAGACCGTTGGTGGCCTGTGCCTTGCAAAATGCGCCTTCGCGGCCAACTGACTGGCTGAGAGGCAGAGGGTAACGGGAGGGCCGTGCGTGCCACGCAGACCTGCATGCCCCGGGCTCTGCCTTGCAAATAGGTCAGCTGCCATCAGGCCAGAAGGCCAGGGAAGGACTGCGGCTGCCCTGCAGACCCGCGGCGCCCCCGCCTGGCCACATCGCATTGTGCGGGTCTCGCAAGAAGACAGTTCCTTGGGGAAGCAACTGGAGGGCCGTGCATGCCACGCAGACAAGCGTGCCCCGGGCTCTGCCTTGTGAAGAGGCCAGCGGCCATCTGGCCAGAAGGCCAGGGCAGGACCGCGGCTGCCCTGCAGACTGGCGACGGCCTGTGCCTTGCAAAAAGCACCTTCTTGGCCAACAGGCTGGCTGAGAGGCAGATGGCAAAGGGACGGCCGTGCATGCCACGCAGACCTGCCCGCCCCAGGCTCTGCCTTGTAAAGAGGTCAGCGGCCATCTGGCCAGAAGGCCAAGGAAGGACCGCGGCTGCCCTGCAGACTGGCGGCGGCCTGTCCCTTGCAAAGAGCGCCTTCTCGGCCAATGACTGGCTGAGAGGCAGAAGGCAACGGGAGGGCTGTGCGTGCCACACAGACCTGCGTGCCCCGGGCTCTGCCTTGCAAAGAAGTCAGCGGCCATCTGGCCAGATGTCAGGGAAGGACCATGGCTGCTCGGCAGTCCGGCGGCGGCCTGTGCCTTCCAAAAAGCTCCTTCATGGCCAACTGGCTGGCTGAGAGGCAGAAGGCAACAGGAGGGCCATGCGTGCCACGCAGACCTGCGTGCCCCGGGCTCTGCCTTGCAAATAGGTAAGCGGCCATCAGGCCAGAAGGCCAGGGATGGACCGCGGCTGCCCTGCAGACTGGCGGCGGCCTCTGCCTGGCCACATTGCGTTGTGCGGGTCTCGGGAGAAGACCATTCCTTGTGGAAGCAATGGGAGGGCCGTGCGTGAAACGCAGACAAGCGTGCCCCGGGCTCTGCCTTGCGAAGAGGCCAGCGGCCATCTGGCCAGAAGGCCAGGGCAGGACCCCGGCTGCCCTGCAGACCGGCGGCGGCCTGTGCCTTGCAAAAAGCGCCTTCTAGGCCAACAGGCTGGCTGAGAGGCAGATGGCAAATGGAGGGCCGTGCGTGCCATGCAGACCTGCGTGCCCGGGCTCTGCCTTGCAAAGAGGTCAGCAGCCATCTGGCCAGAGGTCAGGGCAGGACCGCGGCGGCTCTGCAGACCAGCGGCGGCCTGTGCCTTGCAAAAAGTGCCTTCTCGGCCAACTGGCTGCTGAGAGGCAGAAGGCAACGGGAGGGCCGTGCGTGCCATGCAGACCTGCGTGCCCCCGGCTCTGCCTTGCAAAGAGGTCAGCGGCCATCTGGCCAGAAGGCCAGGGCAGGACCACGGCTGCCCTGCAGACCGTCAGTGGCCTGTGCCTTGCAAAAAGCGCCTTCTGGGCTAACTGGTTCCTCGCCGGCTTCTCGAGATCACTCGGGGGTGGAGGAGAAGCGTCTTCCCGGGAGGTCGGCAGGAACATGATTTTGCCAGGCAGAGGCTAGGGCAGGCAGCCCGGGCGCCTGGGTTCCTAGAGCTGCCAAAACGCATTCTCGCGGGCTTTGCTTCCCCCCCCCCCAGTAGATCACTCAGGGGGGGAAGCGAAGCTGTCGAGGATGCCATTTTGCATGCCGAGAGCCGTGGCACGGCGGCTGGGCAGCTACGGACCTCATGGCCGTTTTATGCTCTCGCGAGACCCGCACAACGCCATGTGGCCACACGGGGGTGGCCGCGGTCTGCAGGGCAGCCACGGTCCTGCCCTGGTCTTCTGGCCAGATGGCCGGGAGAGCCCGGGGCACGCAGGTCTGCGTGGCACCAAAGGCCCTCCCGTTGCCTTCTGCCTCTCAGCCAGCCAGTTGGCCGAGAAGGCGCTTTTTGCAAGGCACAGGATGCCGCCAGTCTGCAGGGCAGCTGCGGTGCTGCCCTGACCTTCTGGCCAGATGGCCGCTGACCTCTCTGCAAGGCAGAGCCCGGGGCATGCAGGTCTGCGTGGCAGGCACGGCCCTCCCTTTGCCTCCCTGAGCACCCATCTTCCCTCAAGATCGGTGGGAACGTGATTTTGCCAGGCAGAGGCTGGGGCGGGCAGCCCGGGCACCTGGGTTCCTAGAGCTGCCAAAACACATCCTCGCCGGCTCCCCTTCCCCCGCGAGTAGATCACTGGGGGGGAAGCGAAGCCAGCAAGGATGCCATTTGGCATGCCGAGAGCCATGGCAGGGCAACTGGGCAGCTACGGCCCTCATGGCCTGTTTGTGCTCTCGAGAGACCCGCACAATGCGAAGTGGCCCGCGGGGGCGGCCGCGGGTCTGCAGAGCAGCCACGGTCCTGCCCTGGCCTTCTAGCCAGATGCCACTGACCTCTCTGCAAGGCAGAGCCGGGGGCACACAGGTCTGCATGGCACACACGACCCTCCCGTTGCTTTCTGCCTCTCAACCAGCCAGCTGACCAAGAAGGTGCTTTTTGCAAGGCACAGGCCACCGACAGTCTGCAGGGCAGCCGGGGTCCTGCCCTGGCCTTCTGGCCAGATGGCCGCTGGCCTCTTCGCAAGGCAGAGCCCGGGGCACACAGGTCTGCGTGGCACCCACGGCCCTCCCGTTGCCTTCTGCCTCTCAGCAAGCCAGTTGGCCGAGAAGGCACTTTTTGCAAGGCACAGGACGCCGCCAGTCTGCAGGGCAGTCGCAGTCCTGCGCTGGCCTTCTGGCCAGAGGGCCGCTGACCTCTCTGCAAGGCAGAGCCTGGGGCACGCAGGTCTGCATGGCATGCATGGCCCTCCCGTTGCCTTCTGCCTCTCAGCCAGCCAGTTGGCCGAGAAGGCGCTTTTTGCAAGGCACAGGCTGCTGACGGTCTGCAGGGCAGCCGTGGTCCTGCCCTGGCCTTCTGGCCAGATGGCCGCTGACCTCTTTGCAAGGCAGAGCCCGGGGCAAGCAGGTCTGCGTGGCACGCACGGCCCTCCCATTGCCTTCTGACCCTCGGTCAGCCAGTTTGCCGCGAAGGTGCTTTTTGCAAGGCACAGGCCGCCGCTGGTCTGCAGGGCAGCCGCGGTCCTGCCCTGGCCTTCTGGCCAGATTGCCGATGGCCTCTTTGCAAGGCAGAACTCGGGGCACGCAGGTCCTCATGGCACGCAAGGCCCTTCTGTTGCCTTCTGCCTCTCAGCCAGCAAGTTGGCCGAGAAGGCGCTTTTTGCAAAGCAGAGGCTGCTGCCAGTCTGCAGGGCAGCCACGGTCCTACCCTGGCTTACTGGCCAGATGGACACTGGCCTCTTTGCAACGCAGAGCCCGGGGAACTCTTGTCTGTGTGGCTTGCACGGCCCTCCCGTTGCCTCCCCGAGGAATAGTCTTCTCGCGAGATCAGCGCGAACGTGATTTTGCCAGGCAGAGGCTGGGGCAGGTGGCCCGGGCGCCTGGGTTCCTAGCGCTGCCAAAACACATCCTCACCGGCTTCGCTTCCCCCCTCTACTCGGGCGGGAAGCAAAGCCGGCAAGGATGCCATTTGGCATGCCGAGAGCCGTGGTGCGGCGGCTGGGCAGCTATGCCCCTCATGGCCTTCTCACACTCTCGTGAGACCCGCACAACGCGATGTGGCTAGGCAGGGGCCACCACGGGTCTGCAGGGCAGCCGCGGTCCTTCCCTGGCCTTCTGGCCAGATGGCCGCTGACTTCTATGCATGGCAGAGCCCGGGGCACGCAGGTCTGCGTGGCACGCACGGCCCTCCCATTGCCTTTTGCCTCTCAGCAGCCAGTTGGCCGCAAAGGCGCATTTGCAAGGCACAGTCCTCCGCTGGTCTGCAGGGCAGCCGCGGTCCTGCCTTGGCCTCTCGGCCATATGGCCGCTGACCTCTTTGCAAGGCAGAGCCCGGGGCACGCAGGTCTGCGTGGCACCCACGGCCCTCCCATTGCCTTCTTCCTCTCAGCAGCCAGTTGGCCGAGAACGCGCTTTTTGCAAGGCACAGTCCGCCGCCGGTCTGCAGGGCAGCCGTGGTGCTGCCCTGGCCTTCTGGCCAGATGGCCGCTGACCTCTCTGCAAGGCAGAGCCCGAGGCATGCAGGTCTGCGTGGCACGCACGGTCCTCCTGTTGCCTTCTGCCTCTCAGCCAGCCAGTTGGCCGCGAAGGTGCTTTTGCAAGGCACAGGCCGCCGCCGGTCTGCAGGGCAGCCTCGGTCCTGCCCTGGCCTTCTGGCCAGATGGCCGCTGACCTCTTTGCAAGGTAGAGCCCGGGGCACGCAGGTCTGCATGGCACGCACAGCCCTCCCATTGCCTTCTGCCTCTCAGCCAGCCAGTTGTCCGAGAAGGCGCTGTTTGCAAGGCAGAGGCCGCCGCCAGTCTGCAGGGTTCCATTTTTGCCTCAAGATATTTTTAAAAGTTTCCCTTTTGATTTTGTCTTTCATCCATTGTTTGTTCAAGAACATGTAGACTAAGTTGCTGATATTTTAACAATTTCTAGCTTTCTTCTTGTTATTGATTTCTAGTTCCATACAAGGGTGGTAAGAGAACATACTTTACATTTTTTCTTTTATTGAAAGTTGGTCAAGACTTGTTTGGTAGTCTAGCATATTCTATATACTGCAACTGTCCCTGTGTATTTGAGAAGAGCATGCATTTTTCTCCTATTGCATAGACTCTTCTGTGTATGTCTATTAGGACCAGTAGTCTAAAATATGTTTGAATTCTAATGTTTTCTTTTGACTTTTTTCCATATGATCTAGTCATTGCTAAATGTGGTGGTATTGATGTTTTCAGCTCTTATTTTATTGCGATGCATGGAGGAATTCCAGTATAACTCAGATAATAATGTCATTAATATTCCATGAAAGAAATATTAGCATCTTCAATATTTTACAAATGGTTCTGGGACTTAAAAGTCATCACCAATGCTAGTTATCTATCACTGCTACTATACCTACCTGCAGTCACCAAAATGATAACATTTAAATTTTCAGTTTTATAATTTCATTAGAATATCTTCTAGGAAAAGTTATTCTGAAATGAAATATGCTTGTCTTTTTCCTTGAAGACTGATTATCTCAGGGTCAGTTACACCCCTTCTAGCACTGATATGCTAGTGCAGAATTAAGATTAACTCTAGCTTTTTGTAATTCCTAGTCATTTTACCTTCTCTTTGTCAGGTTTTGAGCTCACTAATTGAAATAAGTTTTAACATTCCTTTCTTTGTCTTACATCCTATTTCCAGGAAACAAACTCCATGTAAAATTTAGAAAAATTTTAGATACCTTTGTGAGACAACATAACACTTTGGAATAATGAAGCCCAATAATAACCATCGCCATCATTTAGCTGAATGCCTTGTCTCTTCATTTTAAATTCTGAACTATTCCTTTTCCAGGAGAAGTGCAAAATTCCCAGGAAAATGAATAGTTAATAGTTAAAAATAGGTCACTTAGATGACTGTTTTAGAATTCAGACTGTTGTAATTATCTTTATGTATTGAAAACAACCTCTATCTTTGAAAATTACCAGCCACACAATAGAAGCACTCTTGTGGATTGTGGTCAAATGTCGTGCTCTGTCATTCTCTGCCACAGCATACAAGCGCCTTGTCCTGAGCCATGTTCGCCAGCATCAATGTAGGCTTGTTAACTTCTGCCACTACTCCACTTAGCCCTGTGATATTCTAGCTCTATAATGAAGGTCCATTTTGAGACAAGTGTGCAATTGTTTAGCTCTGGAAGACTCCAACAACTTCCCTGAGGGCAGGACTCCTCAAAGAGCTTAGAGTTCATGATGTTGTAAACACTTCATTTCTCCTCTTCAGTTCTTTGAATAGTTTGAGAAGACTTGCATTATTTCATCTCAAAACATTTCCTAGAATTCTACAGTAAAAAATCAGGTCCTGGGCTTTTCTTTGGTGGGAACGTTTTTATTAATGACTTATTACATAGTACATTATTAGTCTGTTCAAGTTTTTCCATTTCATTGTGATTCAAATTTGGTAGGTTGTATGTGTCCAAAATTTAATTGAGTTTTTAATATTGTGTAGGACATGTTCTAATGTTATTATTTATGTGTAGTTATTGAGGTTTAACAACATTATTTGCTAAAGGCTATCCTTTTTTCATTTTGTAGTCTTGGTACCCCTTTAGAGATTAGTTGAATGTGTGTGAATGTGAGCTATGTCTGGATGACTTTTATGTTAAGGAAATACCATTGTAATTATTAGAGCTTTGTACTGTTGTTTAAATGAGGAAATATGATGTTTCCAGCTTAGTTGTTCTTGTTCCAGATTGCTTTGACTGTTTGAGTTGATTTTTTTCATATGAACTTTAGGCAAATTTTTTTTTTTGTCTGTGTGGACAGAATTTCAATTTTGAAAGAGATTAAACTAAATCTGTACATAGCTTCAGGTGGTATGAAAAAGTACCAATATTAATTTTTTGTATTCATAAACATGGGATATATTTACATTTATTTGTGTCTTCTGTAAATATTTTTATCAATGTTTTATAAGTTTTGGCTCTTTTGATGGCTTAAATGAGATTGTTTTATTCATTTATTTCAAAATGCCTTTTTTTTCATTGAAGACTTTTGTGTGCTGCAGTAGCGTTTAAAAAATTGTCTTCTTGGTGCATTGCAATTATTGGTGCATTGTAGTTATACAGCGTAGTGAGGTTCAAAGATATGCAATCATATATGGACACATCTCTTGATGTATTTTCCTTAGCCCCCCCATCCCACTCAACAACTATGGAGATAATCTGATTATGTTTATACTTGTGTGTGCATGTATTATATTATGTTTATTGACTTGTATATGTTAAAAAAAAATCTTGGATTATGGGGATAAATCCCAATTGATTATGATGTATAATACTCTTAATTTGTTGTTGAATTTAGTGTTGTAGTATTGGTGGGGGATTTTGCATCTATATTTATCAGGAATGTTCTGCATTTTTTACTTATTTTTATTAATGCATATTGATTATATGGAATAATGAGTTTGTTCTGTGTATTTACACCTTCACGTAACATACTGTGTTCTACCCATTCCCTATCTAAACTCCCCAATCATCTTCTCTAAATGTCTCCTTTGTAATTTCATGTCATCTTTCTTTTTCTAGATTCCACATATGATAAAAAGTATGTGATAATTATCTGTGTATGAGCATTTCACTTGACATGATGATCTCCAATTCCATCCATTTCCTGCAAATGCCATGGTTTTACCCTTCTGTTTTGCAGAATAATGCCTCAATGTGTGTATATAGCACGTTTGCTTTATTTGTCCATCTTGTCCATGGGCACCTAGGTGGATTCTCTGAAGTGAAGTAATTTTGTCTATGAAAAATGCTTTGGCTTTATTTTTATATATATATTGATTAATTCCTTGTTGGTTTGAGAAAACTCAGGTAGTAAAAGCCCCCGGGGTACCAGCCTGCCCTCCCGACTCCAGGACACCAGTCCAACCTCCTTCCTCTGGAGCACAAATCCGTCCTCTCCTCACTGGAGCACCAGCCCTGCCTGCTGGCACCAGAGCACCAGTCTGATCCGGAGCACCAGCCCAGCATCCCAGCTTCAGAGCATCAGCTCCACCTGCTGGTCCTGGGTACCAGCGCCACCTCTCGGCCCCGGGAAACCAGCCGTACCTCCCGGCCCTGGGGTATCAGCCCTACCTGCCAGCACCAAAGTACCTGCCAGCTCCGGGGTACAAGCCCTACCTACCAGCTCCAGTGTACGACCCTGGCATCCCGACTCCAGGGCACCAGTTTGACCTCCCAGTCCCAGAGCACCAGTCCGATCTCCCAGCTCTGGGGCAACAGCCTGGCTTCCCAGCTCTGAGACACCAATCTGACCCTCCGGCCCCGGAGCACCAGTCCTTCCTCCTGGCCCCAGAACAGTCTGACCTCCTGGCCCTGGAGCACCAGTCTGACCTCCCAGCCCTGGAGCACCAGCCCCGCCTGCCTGTCCCGGAGCACCAGCCCGGCCTGCTGGCCCTGGAACACTAGTTGGACCTCTGGCCTCAGAGCACCAGCCCTACCTGCCCACCCCGAGGTATCACCCCTTCCTGCTGGCCCCAGATTCCAACCCTACTGCAGGCCTTGGGTACCAGCCTGGCCACCTGACTACAGGGCACGAGTCCGACCTCCCTGCTCTGGAGCACCAGTCCACCTCCTGGCCCCGGAGCAGTCGGACCTCCTGGCCTTGGAGCACCAGCCCCACCTGCCTGCCCTGAGGTACCACCCCTACTTGCTGGCCCTGGAATACCAACCCCACCTGCCGGCTCCGGGGTACCAGCCTGGCCTCTTGACTAAAAGACAAGAGTCTGACCTCCCTGTCCGGAGCATCAGTCCGACCTCCCGCCTCTGGAGCACAAACCTAGCATCCTGGCTCCGGAGCATCAGCTCCACCCGTCGACCCTGTGTGACAAGCCCTACCTGCCAGCACCGGGGTACCAGCCCTATCTGCCGGCCCCGGGGTATCAGCCCGGCCTCCCTGTCCTGGAGCACCAGCCCAACCTCCCGGCCCTGGAGCAGCAGCCCGGCCTGCGGGCTCCGGGATACCAGCCCCAGGCCAGGGCAGCCCAGTTCTCCACAAGGAGCCGCTGTGGGTCCCTCCACAGGTGCTGCTCCTGAAGCTCCCAGGGGAGTCTGCATGAGACCCTGCAACGCGCACCCTCTGTGGGCGACTCCCTACCCCGGCCCTGTGGTCCCCCCGGGAGCCCTGGTACCCCAGCAGCAGTGGTCCACCTCCGACTGAGCCCCATCCTCGGTGGGGGCTGACACACGCGAGGTGCCCGTGCTGTCGGAGAGCCCACAGAACCCTGCAGCTCGGTGACCTGCCTTCCTTCCTTGCCTACCGACCTAGCAACAATCAAATGTAAAATGAATGAAGGAGCGGGACCTTCTGTCTGGCGCTGGCGGCTCGAGTGGGACCCAGGCTGGAGAGTAGCGGAGGGGGGCGGGGTGCTCAGCTCTGACCCTTGGGCCCCCCCTCCTCTCACCGTCTATCCTGCCTCCTGTGCAGAGACTCCTTCCCCACGACGGGCGGTTTCTGCCTTCGGAGACCACTCCTCCATCCTGTCTGCATCCCCTAGCTATGGTCAGAGAACTTTCCTGTTGTGATACTGGGGACTGAACGCAGAGGCTTTCTAC
>PVLC010045529.1:0-11768 GCA_004027655.1 Graphiurus murinus | reverse complement strand
GCCGGGCGTGGTGGCGCACGCTTGTAATCCCAGCATTCGGGAGGCTGAGACCGGAGGATCCGGGTTCGCGGCCAGCCTCAGCTACCTAGTGAGGCACTCCGCAACTTAGTGAGACCCGGTTTCAAAATAAAGAATAAAAAAAATAGGGCTGGGGGTATAGCTCAGAGGTAGAATGCCTCTGAGTTCAATCCCCAGTACCAGAAAAAAAAAAAAAAAAAAGATAAAATAAAATAGAAAAGGTTGACCATGCCTTCCAGGAACTTAAGAGTCCAGTGCAAGAGAAAGACAAGTAAGTTAATTACAATCCAGTGTGTTAAGGATTGTAACAGAGGTTTCTTCGAGGTGCTATTTGATCACAGAGAGGTATTAACTACATTAGAACTCAAAGAAGGGATCTTAAAAAAGTGGGGTCTTAAATAATAACCTACCAGGTCTGGTAGAGAAGAGCCATACCAAGCACAGGAAATTGCCTGTGAAATGGCATTGTGCTGTGAGAAAGGAAAAAAAAGAATAATGCATAAGAAACCTGGAAAATGATAGCCAGGAATGGTAGTGTGTGCCTGCCATCCCAGTGACTGGGGAGGCTGAAGCAAGAGGATCATACTTCAAGGACAGCCTCAGTGACTTAAGACCCTGTCTCAAAATACAAAAAGGGATGGGATGTAGCTCAATGGTAAAGCCCTCTGGGTTCAATCCCCAGTAACACAAAAAAAAGAAAGAAAGAGAACTGAAAGCCAGGTGTGGTGGTGTATACTTGTAATCCCAGTACTTGGGAGGCTGAGACAGGAGGATCACAGGTTCACAGCCAGCCTCCACAACTTGTAAGACCCTGTTTCAAAATAAAGAATAAAAAATAAGGCTGGGGGTAAAGCTCAGAGGTAGAATGCCCCAGGGTTCAATCCCCAGTACCACCAAAAAAAAGAAAGAAGTTACTTTCAGAATATTTTAGAAATGGCCCAAGAGAATTCCCTCTCCCCACTCCACAGGAAGAAAGGCAGAGCAACTATAGGGTTAGCAGTGTTCAAATCTGCAATTTGGGCCAGGCTTGGCAAGGAAGACGCATCTCTGCTCCATGTTGTGTCAGCCTAGGCAGCTTGACAGGAGCCAAAAGATCATGCCCAAGACACTTCACAGGACTGGCAAGTCGGTGCTAGCTGTTATTTCCTCTCCACATGGTCCTCTCCCTGGGGCATCATGGGCTTCCCCACTGCATGATGGCTGAGTTCCAAGAGTGAGTGTTCTAGCAAGCAAAGTAGAAGCCGAATTGCCACTTTTGACATAACTGTGGAAGTCACAAAGCATTATGATCACTATAATCTTTCGGCCAACTAGCCACAGACAAAAATCCATCCAGTTCCAAGTTTTCCTTTTGAAAGAGAAGTGACAAGATTCTAGAAATTAGCAGAATATGTATGATGGGAAGCGTGGTTGTGGCCGACTTTGAGAAACAAATTGCCACATGTGAAACATTGGTCAGAAGACACTTTACAGCCACTTGCCTTAGACTCACCTACAGTCTTGGGACAACAAGCATTTCTGGAGCTGCCCTTGCTGAGATCCAAATTCTCTAGGTCAGTGCTGAGACCTAGGAATCTACATTTAAGCACCATAAGTAACTTTGATGTATCTTAACTTCATGCATGCGTGTGTGTGTGTGTGTGTGTGTGTGTGTGTGTGTGTGTTACTAGGGATTAAGCCCAGGGTCTCATGTATACTAAGCAAGTACTCTACTACTGAGCTACATCTTCACAACCTTCCCCACCTCTTTTATTTCAAATGTTATTTTGAGACAGTGTTTGGCTTAAGCTCTCCAGCCTAACTTCAAACTTTCCAGCCTCCTGAGGAGCTGGAATTACAGCTATGTGGCACCATGCTCCACTGTATTTTAACATTTGAGAACAAAAGATTTTGAATAAAAAAGAACAAAAAAAGTATAAACAAAAAGAATTGCTGATTGTTTTCTTTTGGCTACTGGCTATCAGAACAGATAATGAATATCATGTAGACAAAGACTGACGGCTCTATAGCCTCAGCCTGGTTTGGAAACATATTTTAGCCAGGCATGGTGGGTGTATACTTGTAATCCCAATATTTGGGAAGTTGAGACTGGAGAATCACAGGTTCAAGGCTGACCTCAACAACTTAGTGAGACTCTCAGCAACTTATCAAGACTCTGTTTCAAAATTAAAAGTAAGTTAGGAGTAGTGGAGCACACCTGTAATCCCAGTACTTGGGAGGATGAGACAGGAGGATCGCAGGTTTGAAGCCAGCCTCAGCAACTTAGGCTGTCTACAACTTCACTGTTTCCAAATAAAAATTAAAATTGGGCTGGAGGTGTAGCTTGGAAGTAGAATGTCCCTGGGGTCAATACCCCATACCTCCCACCACCACACACACACATACACACACACCAAAAAATAGCCAGCATTGGTAGCACATGCTTGTGATCCCAGTACTTGGCTAAGACAGGATCACAGGTTCAAGGACAGCCTCAGCAACATAGCAAGACTATCAGTAACCTATTGAGATCATGTTTCAAAACAAACAAAAAGTTCTGGGGGTGTGGCTCAGATGTAGAATGCCACTGGGTTCAGTCACCAGTACCACAAAATTAATCAATTAGTTAATTAGTTAAAATAGCCAGGCATGGTGGTGCACACCTGTAATTCCAGTACTTGGGAGGATCACTGAGACAGGAGGATCGCAGGTTTGAGACCACCCTCAGCAAGATCGTCAGCAACCAAGCAAGACCCTATTTCAAAAATAAAAAAGGTTGGGAGTGTAACTTATAGGCAGAATGCCCTAGGTTCAATCATGTTTACTATATTCATAAAATATGAATAGAGTCATGTTTACTATATCCATAAAATATGAATAGAATAAGGACATCTACAAAACTAATTAAACCAAGCATGGTGGCACATGCCTGTAGTCCCAGTACTTGGGAGGCTGAGACAGGAGAATCACAGGTTTACAGCCAGTCTCAGCAACCTTGTGAGGCCCTCCACAATTTAGTGAGACTCTGTTTCTAAATTAAAAAATAAGAGCTGGGCGTGGTGGCACACGTATGTAATCCCAGCATTCGGGAGGCTGAGACCGGAGGATCCGGGTTCGCGGCCAGCCTCAGCTACATAGTGAGGCACTCCGCAACTTAGTGAGACTCGGTTTCAAAATAAAGAATAAAAAATGGGGCTGGGGGTGTAGCTCGGAGGTAGAATGCCCCTGAGTTCAATCCCCAGTACCGCAAAAATAAATAAATAAATAAAAATAAAAAATAGGGCTGGGGATATAACTTGGATGTAGAATGCCTCTAAATTCAATCCCTAGTACCACAAAAAAGACAAAACAACTAATTGAATCCAGTCCTTCAGGGAAGAGGTATTGGGTAGCTGGAGAAAAAGGGGAACATTTTATTCTATTGAATTAGCTTTCTGTTCTGTACAAAATACCTGAGGGAATTAGTTTAAAAAGAGGAAAAGTTAGCCAGGCTTGGTGGTATATGCCTATAATTCCAGTTCTTGAGAGGCTGAGCAGGAGGGTCATAGGTTTGAGACCAGCCTCAGCAACTTAGTGAGATCCTCAGCAATTTAGTGAGACCCCATTTCAAAATAAAAAATAAAAGCCGGGCGTGGTGGCGCACGCTTGTAATCCCAGCATTCGGGAGGCTGAGACCGGAGGATCCAGATTCGCAGTCAGCCTCAGCTACCTAGTGAGGCACTCCGCAACTTAGTGAGACTCGGTTTCAAAATAAAGAATAAAAAATAGGCCTGGGGGTATAGCTCGGAGGTAGAATGCCCCTGAGTTCAATCCCCAGTACCGCAAATAAATAAATAAATAAATAAATAAATAAATAAATAAATAAATAAATAAATAAAAAATAAGCTGGGCAGCTGGGCATGGTAGCACATGCTTGTAATCCCAGCATTTGGGAGGCTGAGACTGGAGGATTCAGGTTCGCAGCCAGCCCCCAGTACCAAAAATAAATAAATAAAGGCATTGGAGTGTAGCTCAAAAGTAGAATACCCCTGGGTTTGATCCCCAGTACCAAAAAATAAACTTCCACCATCTCCTAATAGCACATGGGCCTTTGAGGGACACCTCCAAAACATAGCATCTTATACCTTTTGAATTTGAACCACGAATGGGTTACCTATGCAGTTCATTAATTTCAAGAGTCTAAAAGTATTCAGAGCTCTTTCAGTGCTGATGAGAAATGATATCATCCACTTAAAATAGCAAAAGTGTGCTGGTCCATGGTACTGAATAAATGATTGCACTAAACAGTGTAATTCTGCCTAGCACTGTTTGCTACACTGAACAGGCAGAATTCTTAGATTATTAGTCTTTTCTGGCTCTTCGTCAAGCTTCACTCTCTTCCTGTCTGTCCCTTCTGGGTCTCAAACTGCAGATGCCTTTGCAATATGATATAGAGGAAGAGCAAGCAAGAGTGCCATGAGGAGGAGTCTTGTTCTATGAGAATCTCTTATTTCCATGAACCCTGTTTTACTGTCTCCTGTTCCTTACCCCTTCTCCACCCCAAGTATCTTAGATTTTCTGCCTTGGTCCGATAATAGCAGATGCATAAGTACTATTTACCCTGCAGACAATAACTTAGGACATTTATGCCCGCCTGAGCTGCTCAGAATCCAAAATCTCCTTCATCTTGTATCCCTGAGACCTAGTACAGGGTCAGCCACATGGAGGCTCCCAAAAAATATTTGTCAAGCCGGGCGTGGTGGTGCATGCTTGTAATCCCAGCATTTGGGAGGCTGAGACCAGAGGATACGGGTTCGAAGCCAGCCTCGCTACCTAGTGAGGCCCTCCGAAACTTAGTCAGACCCTGTTTCAAAATAAAGAATAAAATATAGGGCTGGGGGTATAGCTCAGAGGTAGAATGCCCCTGAGTTCAATCCCCAGTACCAGAAAAAAATATATATATTTGATATAAATAAATAATAATAAATATAATAATATAAAATAAATATATATTTGTCAAAGGAATGAATCAATGAATTCAGACTGAAAATAAACACCTGTTTGAGAATGACTGACACAGATTCGTGATCCATAAGTGAGCACTTACAAGAATCACAGGATGTTTATGATCATCGCTAAAATTTGCAGCTTGACTTTCCAAAAGGCAACAAAGCTTTTTTTTTTTGAGAGGGGGTACTTGGGATTCAACCCAGGGGCATTCTACCTCCGAACTACACCCTATAGCCAGCCCTATTTTATATTCTTTATTTTGAAACAGGATCTCATTAAGTTGCAGAGGGTCTCACTAAGTAGCTGAGGCTGGCTGCAAACCTGCAATCCTCCTATGTCAGCCTCCCAAATACTGAGATTATAAGCATCCACCACCACCGCCCGGCATAACAAAGCTTTTCTACAAACTGTTTCATCCTTTGAAAAAGAGGAACTAGAGTAGACCAGCTTGGAAAATGGACTATCAGTCACCTCTAGTAGAGGCTTTGGAGAGGTGTTATGGTGCATTCTTGTAATCCCAGTACTTGGGAAACTAAGACAGGAGGAATGCAGGTTTGAGGACAGCCTCAGCAAATAATGAGTCTCTCATCAACCTAGTAAGACCCTGTTTCAAAATAAAAATAAAATAGGTCTGGGGGTGTAGCTTGGAGGTAGAATGCCCCCAGGTTCAATCCCCAGTACCAACATACACACACACACACACACACACACACACACACACAAGTTAATAGAGGCCCTGTTTCAAGTCATAAGCAAGAGTCACCGGGCAGAAGTATTTGTTTGCAAGTTCCCTATTGTTTCCTGCAGCGTAGGGAAACTGTTTCGTGGGCGATTAAGACAGAAGTATCTGTGAGAGGAGGGTTCATGAACACTGACTCAGGCAGGCAGTGGGTGGGGAGAAAGAAAGGCTGAACACTGGTTTAAAACAAGAAAGAAAGAAAAAATGCCTGCTGGCTTACATTCATGCCTCCAACATAAGCAGCTGAGCACTTACAAACTGTTACCCAACACAAGGCCAGCCTGTAAGAAGAACCTTAGGCGAGTTGGCCAGGTTCATTAGCTGTCCCTAAGGAACTCAAGGGGCAAGGATCTGGGAAAGATGAGACCCAGGAGTCAGTTATAAGGCTTACCTTTGTTTAGTGCTTTGTGTTCTTCAAAGTGTTTTTGGATGTTATCTCATCCAGGGAGTCTTTCAGTGCCTGTACCACTGGGGTGATTCTGCAGAGCCCCTCATTGATTCTACAATGTTCCTAAAGAGGTAAATGGAGCTGGATATGGTGATGCACGCCTGTAATGCCAGTACTTGGGAGGATCGAAGGGTTGCAGACAGCCTCAGCAACTTGGCGAGGCCCTGTGGAACTTTGTGAGACCCTGTTTCAAAAACAAAAATAAAATAGAGCTGAGGGTGTAGCTCAGAGGTAGAATGCCCCTGGATTCAATGCCCAGTACCACACACACAAAAGAAAAAGGTAGAGGAGAGGTGTTCCACGTACATATTTGTTTCCTTTCCCTGAAACCGTTCCTAGTGGAAATAGGATTCCAGACACCAGGATGGTGACTCAAGACATTTGGCCAAAAGCCTGGCTGAAACAGGTAAAGTCAGGTCTCTCTCCCTACCTCTGCGCACCACCCTTTCAGGTTCCCAGATCTGTGGCATTTCCTGTCCCAGGGGTTCCCCTGGGACTGCTTGCTTACTCAGCACGCTGGGCCTGAACTGGGCTCCGTCTCCTCTGCCAGCTGTGCCCACCCAGGTTTGTCCTCAGTACCGTCACCTTCTTCCCTGGCACCACAGGTCTATCTCAGGTCCTGTCCGCTCCTCATATGCTTCACAGTTGTGTCACTTGGTATCTGCAGGAAACTGCTCACTCAGTTCTAGTACAACCAGAAATGTTTTTGAACTTTGTTTTTCTTCTGAGTATAATGCTTTGGGATCAGATATAGACTAGAGTACAGGTTTTCAAACTCTGGAGTGCTGTCTCACCTCAGAGACTGGTTAAATACACAAGTGAAACCAAATCTCCCGAGTTCAAGTAACAGGCCTCATGCATCTGTGTTTGTTGCTTTTGTTTTTTTATGGTACTGAGGACCCAGAAGCATTCTACCTCTGAGCTACACCCCCAGCCCTATTTTATTTTATTTGAAAACAGAGTCTCACTAAATTGCTTAGAGCCTTGCTAAGTTGTTGAAGTTGGCCTCAAACCTGCAATCCTTCTGTCTCAGCCTGGATTAAAGCAAGTGCCACCATGACGGTTTGCATTTTTTTTTTTCTTTTTTTTTTTTGCGGTATTGGGGATTGAACTCAGGGGCATTCTACCTCCGAGCTATACCCCCAGCCCTATTTTTCATTCTTTATTTTGAAACAGGGTCTCACTAAGTTTCGGAGTGCCTCACTACCTCACTAGGTAGCTGAGGTTGCCTACGAACCCGGATCCTCCAGTCTCAGCCTCCCAAATGCTGGGATTACAAGCATGCACCACCACGCCCGGCTTATTGTCTTCATTATTAACAAAGATGATTGGAGAACACAAGTCTGAATCAGTTGAACTCAGTAATGTGCCCCCACACCAGGCCCTAATTGCAGGCATAATTACCGAGTCACTTAGCACATCCAGATATATCTAGGCCCCTTAAACCAGGACAGAGCAGGTGGGAATGCAAGAGTGTACAAGGCCGGCTGAGAGGGGGGAAAGGAGATCAAGGAAGAAAAAGAGGAAAAGAAGAACAAGGAGAAGAAGTAGAAGAAGGGAAAAGAAGAGAAGGAAAGGCAGAAAAAGAAAAAAAGTAGAGAGGGGGCTGGGGATGCAGCTCAGTGGTAGAGTGCTTGCCTAGCATCCAGAAGGTGCTGGGTTTGATCCCAAGTACTACAACAACAACAGAGGGGAAAAAGAAAAAACAGACCCAGTTTATTATTTTTAAGCTCAATTCTCTTTCCTTCTAATCACAAAACCAGTTGACTTAGACCTTGAGTTCCAAAGAACACATTTTCTTCTCCTTTTTCTTTTTTTTTTTTTTTCTTTTGCTCTGGGGTTTGAACTCAGGGGCATTCTCCCTCCAAGCTATATTCCCCAGCACTATTTTCCTTTTTTTGTGTAGACCTGGGGATTGAACCCAGGGGCATTCTACCTCTGAGCTACACTCCCAGTCCTATTTTTTATTCTTTATCTTGAAACAGGGTCTCACTAAGTTGCAGAGGGCCCCACGAAGTAGCTGAGACTGGCTGTGAACCCGGATCCTCCTGTCTCAGCCTCCCAAGTACTGGGATTACAAGCGTGCGCCACCACGCCCAGTTCCTATTTTCCCTATTGAAAAAGGTTCTTGCTAAGTTGCTGAGGCTGACCTAGAACCTGCAATTCTCCTGTCTCAGCCTCCCAAGTACTGGCATCAGAGGCGTGCATCACTGCACCTGGTTCCAAGGGCATGTTTTCTTAACATACATCTAACTTTCTAACACAGCTCTTTGAAGGCAATATCAGACTTTAGTTTGGACAATCTCATTGTTGCTTTATTTTGTTTTTGTGTTACTGGGGATTGAACCCAGGGCCTGACACATCCTCACACATGCTAAGCAAGTGTTCTACCACTGAGCTAGAGCCTCGGCCCTTGCTTGTTTTGACTGTCCTATGATATATTATACCTGTACTCTTTTTTTTTTTTAGTACTAGAGATTGAACCCAGTGACATTCTACCTCCAAGCTACACCCCCAGATCTATTTTTATTTTCAAACAGGGTCTCACTAAGTTGCAGAAGGCCTCACTAAGTAGTTGAGGCTGGCCACAAACCTGTGATCTTCCTGTCTCAGCCTCCCAAGTACTGGGATTACAAGCGTGCACCACCACACCTAGCTTATACCTATACTCTTTTTTTTTTTTTTTGCATCACTGGGGATTGAACTCAGGGGCATTCTGCCTCCGAGCTATACCCCCAGCCCTATTTTTTTATTCTTTATTTTGAAACCGAGTCTCACCAAGTTGCAGAGTGCCTCACTAGGTAGCTGAGGCTGGCCGCGAACCCGGATCCTCTGGTCTCAGCCTCCCAAATGCTGGGATTACAAGCGTGCACCACCACGCCCTGCTATACCTATACTCTTAACACCGTAATTTTCACATCTTAATGCCTTTCACATGCATTCTCTGCACCATCTTACTGCTGGGTTCTCATTCTTTTCCGTCCTCTTCAAAACACCATGTCTATGATGTTCTAACAAGCATTCACTTGCAATAATGATTACGTATTGTCCCCACCACGCTGCACACACCTTTCAGGCAGTCAGCACCATATTCTTCTTTGCTGTGCATTCAGGGGTGACATAATGCCTGCCATATGTTCCATTCTTCCTGCCTTCAGAAATTCTCTACCTATGACAGACTAGGCCCTCCCTAGGGACTGATGTTTGAAATATTTTTATTGGTGCAATATAATTATACATCAGAGTGAGATTCAAAGTGATACAAACATACTTGCAGCCAGGCGTGGTGGCGCACGCTTGTAATCCCAGCATTCGGGAGGCTGAGACCGGAGGATCCGGGTTCGCGGCCAGCCTCAGCTACCTAGTGAGGCACTCCGCAACTTAGTGAAACCCGGTTTCGAAATAAAGAGTAAAAAATAGGGCTGGGGATGTAGCTCGAAGGTAGAATGCCCCTGAGTTCAATCCCCAGTACTGCCCCCCCCCCAAAAAAAAACAAAAAACAAAAAAACAAACATACTTGCACACACCATTTGATGTGTCTTCCTCTGTATCCCCCCTACTCCTGCTCTTCCTTCCTCCTTCCTCTTACATGTTAGTGAGGTTAGTAGTGAAACCTTACTGGACATAAGCTTACTTGAACTGCTAGGAGCTATTCATTCATTCAGTCAGTCAGTCAGTCATCCATGTTTTGATACTGGGGATTGAACCCAGGGGCATTCTACCTCTAAGCTACACTCCCAGCTCTTTTTTTTTTTTTTTTTTGCGGTACTGGGGATTGAACTCAGGGGCATTCTACCTCCGAGCTACACCCCCAGCCCTATTTTTTATTCTTTATTTTGAAACCGAGTCTCACTAAGTTGCAGAGTACCTCACTAGGTAGCTGAGGCTGGCCGCGAACCCGGATTCTCCGGTCTCAGCCTTCTGAATGCTGGGATTACAAGCATGCGCCACCACGCCCAGCTCTCCCAGCCCTTTTTTATCTTTTATTTTGAAGCAGGGTCTTGCTAAATTGTTGAAGGTCTAAGTTGCTGAGGCTTGCCTCAAACCTGGGATCCTCCTGTCTCAGCCTCCCAAGTACTAGGATTACAGACATGCACCTGGCTAGGAACTGATCTTATTTATTTATTTATTTATTTTTTGCGGTACTGGGGATGGAAACGGGGCATTCTACCTCTAAGCTACAGCCCCAGCCCTATTTTTTTACTCTTTATTTTGAAACAGGGTCTCACTAACTTGCAGAGGGCCTCACTAAGCAGCTGAGGCTGGCTGAGAACCCAGATCCTCCAGTCTCAGCCTCCCAAATGCTGGGATTACAAGTGTGTGCCACCACACCTGGCTTGGAACTGATCTTTTTTAAATGAACAAGGTAGAATCCCTGATCTTAAACTTGTATTCCAAGAGAGAAAACTATTATTTATTTATTTATTTATTTATTTATTTATTTATTTATTTATTTATTTATTCTGGGGATTGAACCCAGAGACATTCTATTTCCAAGCTATACCCCCAGCTCTTTTTTGTTCGTTTGTTTGTTTTTGTTTTGAAACAAGGTCTCACTAAGTTGATGAAGCTGGTCTCCAAACTGCAATCTTCCTGTGTTAGCCTCTCAAATACTAGGATTACAAATGTATAACATCATGCCAAACTTGGGAAAACACATTTAAGCAAATTAATACAATTTGATGTGAGGAATTCTGAAATTGAGATATATAAGATACAGTGAAGAGTATCAGCCAGGCGTGGTGGCGCATGTTTGTAATTCCAGCATTTGGGAGGCTACGGACCGGAGGATCTGGGTTCACGGCCAGCTTCAGCTACCTAGTGAGGCCCTCCACCACTTAGTGAGACCCGGTTTCAAAATAAAGAATAAGAAATAGGGCTGGGGGTGTAGCTCGGAGGTAGAATGCCCCTGAGTTCAATCCCCAGTACCGCAAAAAAAAAAAAAAAAAAAAAAAGATAAAAGGAAGCTGGGCGTGGTGGCTCACACTTGTAATCCCAGTATTTAGGAGGCTGAGACAGGAGGATTGCAGGTTCGAAACCAGCCTCAGCTACTTAGTGAGGCCTTCCGTAACTTAGTGAGACCTTTTCAAAATAAAGAATAATAAAAAATAGGGCTGAGAGTGTAGCTCAGAGGTAGAATGGCTCTGAGTTCAATCCCCAGTAACACACACACACACACACACACACACACACACACACACACACAAAATAAAAGGAAAGTTTCAAGTTTCATCCATTCAATTATTCAATAAACATTTAGTGAATGGACCCTAAGTGCCAGGCAGTATACTAGATTCTGAAAGTAAAGCAATGAGCAAAATCAAACATGGGACTACATCCTTGGGCAGTGAAAGGAGACATATATTAACCAAATTATCAAAACAAGTGCCAAATATTAGCCGGGCGTGGTGGCGCACGCTTGTAATCCCAGCATTCGGGAGGCTGAGACCGGAGGATCCGGGTTCGCGGCCAGCCTCAGCTACCTAGTGAGGCATTCCGCAACTTAGTGAGACTCGGTTTCAAAATAAAGAATAAAAAATAGGGCTGGGGGTGTAGCTCGGAGGTAGAATGCCCCTGAGTTCAATCCCCAGTACC
>PVLC010045528.1:0-11768 GCA_004027655.1 Graphiurus murinus | reverse complement strand
ACCAGCCGAATGTGGCTGTGGAGGTGATGGAATCTGTTAAAGAGCATTGGTGCATTGGCCTGTGGGGCTGAGCCAGACACATCTGGGGCTGAGTTTCATCTCTGGGACTTGTATCACCATGTGTGTGCAGGTTTGCAGAGAGGCCCTAGGGCTGCTAGAGCCCCTGCCCCGTGTGCTGTCACCTGGGCTCCTGCCTGAGGAAGTGCCTGGCTGTGTCCGGTGCTCCAGCTGCAGCCACCTCACCCTGCGTCTCTGTGGCCCCTAGTTCCTGCGAGTCACCAAGCAGTACCTTCCTCACGTGGCGCGCCTGTGCCTCATCAGCACCTTCCTGGAGGACGGCATCCGCATGTGGTTCCAGTGGAGCGAGCAGCGCGACTACATCGACACCACCTGGAGCTGCGGCTACCTGCTGGCCTCGTCCTTCGTGTTCCTCAACTTGCTTGGACAGTTGAGTGAGTGGCTCTGAAGCCCTGTTAGGATCCGCCAGGGCTTCCCATTTCCCCACTCCCGGTGCCCAGAGTCTGTGGTCATTGGGATGCTGTATGTGAACCAGCCAGGGGTTGATTCTGCAAGCATTCGGGCTGGGTGCTGTACACAGTCCTGGGCTCATTGCTTTGGGGCTCTGCTAAAGAAACTGGACACAGTCCCTGTTTTTAAGTGCCCCAAGCAGGAGACATTGGCGAGGGTAGCCTAGGTGGCATCTAGAATGGATAAGAGGATTTAGGTCACACAGGAGGGCATTAGGACCTCAGATCTAGCTCCTGTTCCTGACGGACCTCCTGGTGGCAGCCCTGTCTCCTTTGCACGTTATGAGGTGATAAAAGGACTTGAGCTTTCTAGTCTGTGCAAAGCTTTCCACAGTAGAGAAGTCAAAGACCTGTTTCTGCCAGGTGTGGTGGCAGATACCTGTAGTCCCAGCTATTTGGGAAGCTGAGGCAAGAGGATCACAAGTTTGAGGCCAGTCTGGGTGGTTTAGTGAGACCCTGTCTCAAAATAAAGAAGGGCTGGGCATAGTGGATCATGCCTATAATCCTAGTACTTGGGAGGCTGAGACAGGAGGATTGCAAATTCAAAGCTAGCCTCAGCAACTTAGACCTTGTTTCAAAATATAAAATGGGCTGGGGGTGTAGCTCAGATGTAGAATGTCCCTGGATTCAATCTCCAGTGCCAAATTTATTTATTTATTTATTTATTTATTTATTTATTTATTTATTTATTTATTTATTTAATAAAAAGGTCTGGGGCTGTAGCTTAGTGATAGAGCACTTGCCTAGCATGTGTAAGACCCTAGGTTCATTCCTCAGTACAAGAAAACATAAACTTGTCTCTGGTGGGCCTTTCATACTGGAAAATGGCCTGTTCTCTGGTACAGCAAGGGATCCACATTCTAGGCTAGTGTTCTTGGTAAGTCCATGTAAAGTCGTGTGTATGGGTCGTGCTTGTCATGAAGTCCCCCAGAAGTTGCTTGGGCTTGGGGAGGTCATTCAGCCACAGCTGGACCAGAGAGCCAGGTGAGGGGGCAGTGTAGTGTGACGGTGTCTCCTCTCCGGGACCCACCCGCAGTCCCTCTAACTCCAGCCATTCTCTCTCCAGCTGGCTGTGTCCTGGTGTTGAGCAGGAACTTCGTGCAGTATGCCTGCTTTGGCCTATTTGGAATCATAGCACTGCAGGTACACGGGCGTGTGTGCGGGTCTCACTTTGGAATCGGCGCTGCGTACATGGGGCGTGTGGTGGGTCTCAGGTTTCTTTGCTGTGGTGGAGCTGAATGTCAGGTCCAACGTCGCTCTTCTTCAGCCCTCTGTGTGTCTAGCTTCCGGAACTGCTTTTCAGGGAAGTGGCTGGCATTTCCTCCTGGCAGGCTCAGGAACACCTGGGCCCAGGCAGGTGCCAGCTCTGGGCACTGGGCCACCTTTTGCCACTTGGCTGTTTCCTGTGACAGGGTCATAGGGCACAAGGCTGGCAGCACCCAGGATGCTAACTGGTAATGACTTTACTTGGTAAGCAGAGAAACCCGGTTATGTAGAATGAGATGCATAAAACAAGGCAGTCTCAGAATCCCCAGTTCTCCAGGACAGCCTTCAACAACTCTGGTGATGAAACAGCCCTAAGGGCCATGCCACGCTCTGAGAGATACTGAACCAGACTGTCAGACGTGGATCCACCCTTGGTGTCCTACAGTGGTTTTGTGTATTTTATATTCTCTGTTGAATAAGTTGCCTAGTGCTATATTTAAAAGAATTCAGTTGGGTGTGGTGGCACATGTCTGTAATCCTAAGACTTAGGAGGCTGAGACAGGAGGATCACAAGTTCGAGGACAACCTCAGGAAATGACAAGACTCTCAGCCACTTAGTGAGACCCTGTTTCAAAACAAACAGAGCGTAGGGTGTAGCTCAGAGGTAGAATGTCCCTTGGTTTAATCCTCAGTGTACACACACACATACACACACAAAGAAAAAATTATGGAAATTCCTTTTAAAATGCTGACCCGGGTTTCTCTCTTCCTGCAGACAATCGCCTACAGCATTCTGTGGGACTTGAAGTTTTTGATGAGGTAGGTGCCTGCTGGGTGGCAAGTTTGGTGTTCTTTCCTGCCTCTGACCTCTGTACCATTGGTTGGCATGAGCTGCTCTGGGGCTGCACTGTGCTCCTAGAAGCAGATTTCATAGTGGCTGTTCAGAGTCTCCCCCAGCCCAAACCCAGCATGGACGTGAGAATAAGATCCTCTTCCCTGTCCTCGGATTGCACAGGTGTGCAATCCTGAAGGCCGCCTTGCAGGATGTGGGGACTAGGCTTGGCCCTGGAAGGTGCAGGAGCCCTCACTATTGGTTCAGCTCCAGACACTGGGCCTGCCCTGCCAAGGGGTCGAGTGGTTTGGAGAAAAGTAAGGGCCTTGCTGTGTTCCCGCTGAAATTTCCCTTGGTCTAGTGGGCAAACCAGATGCTGCCAAGCTGTAGCTTCTAGCCAGAACTTCTTTTCTGCAGGAACCTGGCCCTGGGAGGAGGCCTGTTGCTGCTCTTGGCAGAGTCCCGTTCAGAAGGGAAGAGCATGTTTGCAGGCGTCCCCACCATGCGGGAGAGCTCCCCCAAGCAGTACATGCAGCTCGGGGGCAGGGTCTTGCTGGTCTTGATGTTCATGACCCTTCTTCACTTTGATGCCAGCTTCTTTTCTGTGAGTATTTCCCCCTGCTCAAAGGGCCCTGGCTTCCCGTGCCTGCCTCCCCAGGTTGTGTCTGAGCACAGCCCGGGGCCACAGGAAGCAAACCTCTTGATCGCATCTGTCTCGTGTGTGCCAAGGAGCTGCCCCCAGCAGGTTGAGTCCGCCTCGCCCTGGCGGTGCTGGGGGCTGGTGCTCTCCCTGGCTCCTCTGACTTCTTTCCTTCCTCGCTGTTCACACGCTGGCTGAGTATGTTTTGTGTGCCAGGTGTCAGGCATAGCTGACCAGTAGTCCTGCCTGGGCAGAGTGCCCAGGAAAGGTGCCAGCTCTGGGAGATGTTTCTAGCCTTGGGCCAGGATGTACTGGGCATCCCTATGCTATGGTGTAAAGACCCACCAGGCCCACACTGGAGACTGTCTTAACCCTTTCACTCTAAAGACATTGCTTTATCGACTCCCGTCACTTGCATTTCCCCATTCATCATCATTCCAGCCCCTCTACTGCACTGTAGTAGGAGTTCCATCAGCCTGGCACAGGTACTTTGACAACACGAGGCAGTTGGAACATTTGTTTATAAAACAGATTTTTTTCCCTGACGTCACCTTTGAATGTCTGACCTTTCTGTGCAGGTCGTGCAGAACATCGTGGGCACAGCTCTGATGATCTTAGTGGCCATTGGTTTTAAAACCAAGCTGGCGGCTTTGACTCTGGTTGTCTGGCTGTTTGCCATCAACGTGTATTTCAACGCCTTCTGGACCATCCCCGTCTATAAGCCCATGCATGACTTCCTGAAGTACGACTTCTTCCAGACCATGTCCGTGATTGGAGGCTTGCTCCTGGTGGTGGCTCTGGGCCCTGGGGGTGTCTCCATGGATGAGAAGAAGAAAGAGTGGTAACAAACAGATCCCTGCCCTACCTGGCCAAGACCCGTGCCGTGTGTTGAGGACTGGTTCAGGGTGGAGTCAACAAACTGCCAGCATTTATGTGTCCTCTTCCCTCCCCCTCCCTTGGTAAAGGCACCGATGTTTTGAGAACTTTATTTGCAGACACCTGAAAATCGAGGGCAAAATCTGCTCTGGAACCGCAGTCTGGTATCTGACTGCCGCGTGCTGGCCAGCCGGATATTCAGTCCCCCAGCTAAGGCTTGGAGCGAGTGGCTCGGTGGGTTGTGGCCTTGGTCTGACTCCTTTTGGGGGACGAGGGTCTTCAAGCTATACTGTGAGCAGACCCGTTTATCTTTCAGAGCAGTCTTTTTTTTTTTTTTAAGTTTACATTCTTGGCTCAAACTACTAAATGATTTTGGATGGTTCAGCCAAACATCAAACATACTGTTAAACTCCCTGGTTTGAGATCATACCAGTGGCTCCAGCATTGTTTCTGGCCCAGCATTCTAGTACTTACAGGATCAGTGAAGACATGTAGAGAAAGGCCAGACCAGGGAACGATGCGGTATCGGGGACTGAGGCCTCTGGCGGTGGTGGCCAGCATCGACATCATCTCAGACAGGCGCTGTGTACCGGGAGGTAGAGAACCCAGGCGCTCAGGGCCTCAGGGCTGGGCCTGGGGAGGGGTACGAGTCCTTGGGAAGCTGCTGGCCCTGCAGCGGGGAGGGCTGCTGGGAAGCTGCACACAGGGCGGCCGACCCTCCCTGGAGCCAGCCCCGGGAGGAGCAGCACCTGAGACCCACAGGCTCAACCGTTACCTCACAGGACCTCAGAAGCAGGCCTGGTCCCTGCCGGCCACGGTCCCCAGCTCGGCAGTGCCCGCTGCAGACTGCGCCTGCTGTGGGCGGCCGAGTCCCGGCCCAGGCTCCCTCTCGCTCACCTGGATTTTGTCAACTTGCTATGCTCATGCAGCCAAGACTGCGTCCTACGATTTGTGATGCCTTACCGATTTGATCTTGATCCTGTATTTAAAGTTTTCTAACATTGCCTTATACCGTGTTCCTCTTTTTGGGGAGGGGGGGTCTAGTGCCATGGTTTCCCACTTGTTTGCATGATGGTGAGTGCCACAGGGGTAGTCACTAAGCTATCTGGGTCCCTTCAGATCCTTTTGGGGGGACAGACCAACTGAAGCACAACAACCCAAGAGAAGGTGGCCACTCATCCCACGCTGGGTGTAGACTCCTGGAGCCTGTCCTCTGGCGTCAGCTGGGTGCACACGACTGGTACGTCCCCGGGCTGCAGCGACCACCAGTTCAGAGCCAGTCTTCGGGTCGGCCTTCCCTGTGTACCTTTCCAACAGCCCCTCACGGCCAACCCCGCAGCCCAGGCTCCCGTTCCGCTCCCTCCTTCTATTAAGATACAGCAATGGCTTCCGGTCACAGGGGCACCCCTCTGCGCCATTCAGATGAACCTGACAAGCAGCGCACCTCTAACTCCAAGTTTCAGCCATGGCAGGGCTGCCTAGGTGCACACCCTTTACCACTGTGACAGCCCCATCTGGTGACATTCAGTCACACCAATTCCTCTGGGGCCATGTTCGGTTTGTGAAGAGTGGGGTGGGCCCGAGGCCAAGGGTGTGGTTAGCACCAGTCACGCAGCTGGCCTCCATTCTGGAGCACCCGTCTGCTGGCCCCAACTGAGTTGGTGCCCGGGACGGGAGAGGAGAGAAGTACAAACGACTGACTCGGTGGTTCTGGCAAAACAATTTCTGAAGATACTTTTGCTTTATGTGGGAATAGGTATAAATCTCATTTTTATGCTGTATTTTATATCTTAGTTGTGTTTGGAAACGTTTTGATTTTTGGAAACACATCAAAATAAACAATGGCATTTGTGGTACGCAGTGTGGTCCTCTGGTGGTGGCCAGGGCTCGTGGGATGCTGCGGTGAGCCAGCCAGCATAGGGTTTGCTGAAGACCACTGAGAAACCACATCCGGGGGAGAGGCCCGAGCCCCTGCTGCCTCCTGGGTGCGGGACCCCACCGTCGGCTGAGCCAATCCCAGCCCCACTTCAGGGGCAGCGAGTGTCACGAGACAAGGAGCTGATGGAGAAGACGCTGGCGATGCTCTGACAGTTCAGAGGGCCCGTGAAGGCTGCCCCGCAGTCGTCATCAACCCGACTGCTTAAAGGAGCCAAAGCTCTTGGGCTTGTGGTGACGGCTCTTGAGCTTCTTGGTCAGCGAGCCCAGCTGTTTCTGTGGCAAAGAATCTGTTACAGGCCTTTCTAATTCACCAGGGAAGCGCTCTGCACACCCACGGCGCCCGTCAGCCTGAGGAGTGGGCTTCCGGCCGTGGTGCCCCTGTGCTGCTGTGGGGAGGCAGGGAAAGGGCCGGGCGTGCAGTATCACCCTGCAGCCCCCGGACCTAGGAGGGTGGCACCTAGCAGCCACACCCCTTTTTCGAGGCTCCTGTGCGGCTGGAAATTGCCAGACCCACCAATCTGGGCTGGCTGTCCTCTCTCTGCTCCCAGAGACCCTCCTGCCCCAGAGAGGCCTTGGGCTTGAGATTTCAGTTATGGAAAAGGTTCTTTTGGTACTAGGGATTTAACCCAAGGGAGTTCTACTTCCAAGCTACACCCCCAAGCCCAAGCCCAAGCCCTCTGTTTTGTTTTTTTTTGCGGTACTGGGGATTGAACCCAGGGGCCTTCTACCTCTGAGCTACACCCCCAGCCCTATTTTTTATTCTTCATTTTGAAACAGGGTCTCACTAAGTTGCAGAGGGCCTCACTAAGTAGCTGAGGCTGGCCACAAACCAGGATCCTCCGGTCTCAGCCTCCCAAGTGCTGGGATTACAAGCGTGCTCCACCACGCCCGGCTCCCCAAGCCCTCTTTTATTTTAAAAAAGTCTAAGTTGCTGAGGGTCTTGCTAAGTAGCTGAGGCTGGCCTTGAGTCTTTGATCCTCCTACCTCAACTCCCAAGTATTGAGATTACAGGTGTGCTCTACACTGGCTTGTTTTGTTTTTATTTTTTTGTGGTACTGGAGATTGAACCCAAGGGCATTCTACCTCTGAGCTACACCCCCAGCCCTATTTTTTATTCTTTATTTTGAAACAGGGTTTTACTAAGTTGCAGAGGGCCTCATGAAGTAGCTGAGGCTGGCCATGAACCTGCGATCCTCCCGTTTTAGCCTCTCAATTACAAGCGTGCACCACCATGCTGGCTTCTGTTTTGTTTTTAAACAAACTGAAAACCACCGTTAGGGAACGCTGTACCTGGTGCATGCCAGCAGCCACAGCTAAGGGCTCACCTTTCCACGCTTACGGACCTGCTTGAAGCCCACTTCCGCCTCCGACCTGTCACCAGTGCCTTTCTCTCCCGGAGGCCGTGGCTTCTCATCCTCCTGGTCTGCCAGAAAGTCATCAGAACTGTCACTACTCTCAGGCTCTCCTGGATCCTTTTCAGTGAAGAGCTCCGCTAGGAAAAAACAGGCATCCGGCTGAGCTCACTGGGGGGGAGGGGTGACGGCGTGGGCGGGACCGCAGGAGGACGCAGGGCAGAGGAGCAGCAGGGCAGGGTGAGGGAGGGCTGTGCCACTTACGTGGGTACAGGTCTGTCATGCTGTCATCGCTCACGGCCCCCTCGTCGCTGGAGGATGACTTCCAGAAGGCCTCTCCCGGGCCGTCCCCATGCATCTGGTCTTCCCTCTTCCTCTTCCTCCTCTGCAGCAGGCAGGCAGGGACGTATTCCACACCTTGCTTCTGACAGTCCTCATCTGAGAGACAAGCCGGCTCACACCCAGAACCTCCGTTCCCCTCGCGCCTCGGACACAGAGCTAACCCGTGTGTGCCCCCACCCCGCCGGATGACAACCAGAGCAGTGGCAGCTGGGTGCCTGGCTCAGGTCCCATCAGGTGCAGAGTGGGGAGTGGCCCCGAGCTGGAGGTGTGCAGGTCTACCAGGCCTTGCCCTCACCCGTGTCAAGCCAGGTCACGAGAAGCTGGCCAGAGCCCGCTCTGCAGGCCCAAGGGAAGCGCCACTGAGGCTGGCACATGTGGACCCCCACCCCATGCTTGAAACTGCGGCATGCGGCATGGGGATGGGGGGCTGCTCCGTCCTCTGCTGGACTTGGCACTCAGTCCTGCACCGCTCCCTCCCAGGTTGTCCCCTGCAGGCTCCTGCCACCATTGCTCACGGGGTGGACAAGCCCGGCCAGGCCCTGGCCTGTCCCCACCTGCCTCTGCCCTCTCCAGGGCCTTCCCTATTTCCTCTCCACCACCTGCACCCCAGAGTCCCCTCACTGCCTGCCCGCATCTTAGCCCACCGTCCAGCCTCCCTCCTCACACCTTCCTGCCCACACACAACCCAGCAGCTGACACAGCTGTCTAGAGAAAGTCCAGGTCTCGGCGGCGGCCCTCAGCAGCCTGGCCTCTACGGAGCATCTATGGCAGAAAACCCGTGTCCTTTGCGCTCAGCCTGCTCGCTGCAGAGAAGGAGGCAGAGGCCTCTGGACCCCTTGGCCCATCCACAAACAGACCGGAAGGTGCCCCTCACCAGGCCCGCCCACACCGGGGTCTGTGTGTCCTCCCTGCCCTCCTGGGATCGGCCTCAGCTGCCTTGGTCGACGTTGTCAAACAGCTCGGTCACTCTTGGCTTCACTGTCCTTCTGCCCCCGCCAGCCTTCTTTCTTCTCTACAACCCTTTGCCAGGTGAGTCCCCCCACTCCAGGGCCAGAGCTGGCTCCCATAAGGAAATTTTGCCTGTGTACTAGACTCCTGTTTCAATAGCCTCCCTCCCGAAGCCATCTCAAATGCGTGTGTGTGTTACTGGGGACTGAACTTAGGGGCGCTCGACTACTGAGCTGCAACCCTAGCCCTTTTTGAAATTTTTTATTTTGAACCAGGGTCTCGCTAAATTGCTGAGTCAGGCCTCAAACTTGAGATCCTCTAGGTAGGTTCAGCCTCTCAAGTACTGGGATTATTAAGGTATGTGCCACCACACCTGGCTAAGCCACCTTGAATTTAAAACCTCAAAGGAGCCGGGCGTGGTGGCGCATGCTTGTCATCCCAGTACTTGGGAGGCTGAGACAGGAGGATCGCAGGTTTGCAGTCAGCCTCAGCTACTTAGTGAGGCCCTCCGCAACTTAGTGAGACCCTGTTTCAAAATAAAGACTAAAAAATAGGGCTGGGGGTGTAGTTCAGAAGTAGAATGCTCCTGAGTACTGCAAGTAAGTAAATAAATCTCAAAGGAGCTTCCCAGGCCCTACGCAAACTTGACATAGACCCCCCCTCTCTGTCCTTAGGGATTCATAGCTGACTCCTTCCTCTGCGCCTCTCTCCCTAACTCGGCTCTCAGCACCAAGCAGCTGAGCCCTGTGGGCACTTTCTTGCTCACCTCCAAGCTCCACCCTCTTCATCTTCGTAGCCGGAGCCACCACAACCTCCTCCATTTTCTGCAAGGCCGTGCAAACTGCTCATGCCAGTCCTGGGCCTGATGGTGGCTCCCAAGACTACAGCCTGGCCCACCCTCACCTTGCACGCCGGCCTGAGGCTCTCACAGCCTGCTGTTGCCTCAGAGAGCCTCAGCCAGGAGAGCAGCTCTGAGGACTTTCTGGCCTCCAGTCTAAGGCGGGCCTCCTGGGCCTCCACACTATTCTCTCCACACCCCTATCACAGCGTGTGATTCTTCCCAACCTGCTTCTGGCTTTGCACCTGTCCACACCTGGAACTCCTTGAGGTCAGGGGCCATCGTCCCTCTCCTTGCTGAGCCAGGACCAGGCAGGCACCCAAAGGCCAGGGCCTCTGAGGGGCCCCCGGTGACTCACATCTCCGCAGAGCTCTCTGGTACCGCCGGCCTTGTGTGTGCCTCTGTACGTGCTCTGGGGCCTTGTTGATGTGCCGCAGGGTGAGTTTGCAGAACAACTGGTGCCTGTGGGGCAAGAAGACAGGTTTGCAAGGACAGTTCACAGGACCCACACCTGCCGCACTCCACCATGGCTGAGTATGGTCCAGGATACAGCCTGAGCATCAGGGGGTGTGAAAGTTCTGCAAGCAGCTCCACTCTGCATCTGGAGAGGAGACCTGCTTACCCAGACCGACTGTGACTCTTACTGTCACCAGAAACAGCCCTGGCAGCCTCATCCTGCTCCAGGGAGGGTGCGTGTACCCGGGAGACTCAGCCTGGCAAGGTGCTCCGCCAGCGGGACCCTCACCACCACCTCCTTCCTACGCCCGTCTCAACCACGCCATAGCTAGGCGGGTCGGCCTCGGGAGGTCTCGCACCGCCGGGGGCAGGCACAGGCCTTACACCAGGGCGCTGGCAAGCCACCTACGGGTTCTTGCTGCTGGGCACGATGTGCGGCTCGAACTCCGCGTAGTCGAAGGCCGCCGAGGCGCGCGACAGCCGCTGGTACTTCTTGCCGCGGGTGTAGACTTGCAGCTCGGGCAGGCGGCAGGGCAACTCGTGGCCCGTCAGGGCGCAGCGCACCTGTGGGCGGGCGGCAGGGGTCAGGGCTGAGGGCTCCGACCGCGATCCGGCTTCTCCTCCTCCCTCCCCGTCCTCCTCCGCCCTCCCTGCGGACCCTGGTGGTTCCGGGCAGCAGCCGCAGGCTCGGGTGCTGGAGCAGGAAGGCCTGCACGTCGGCGGGCGGCTCGTCCATGGCCCGGGCTGCCGGCGGACGCTGCTGGCACCACGTGGGTGGGGGGCGGGGTCGCCCCGGAAGTAGTCGCCGCGCCCGGAAGTGCTGGAGGCGGCGGCGGCGGCGCGATGGAGGCGGCGGCGCGGCGGCTGGGGCTGCGGGCGGCGGGGCTGCTGTGCGCCCGGCGGGTGAGCGCGGGCGCGGGGTTCAGCCGCCGTGCCCCACCGCAGGCCCCGGCCCGCGCCGCCGGGAGGAGCGTCCTCGAGGTCGCCCCGCGCGCAGGTGAGGAGGCCGGCGCCGCGGCTCCCGGCCCTGCACCTGTCCACGGGGGACTCCCTGAGGTCAGGGGTCACCGATCCGCCCCTCGCGGAGCCAGGACCGGGCGGGGGCCTGGGCTGAGGGTCCCTGAGGATGATCGAGGCACCGCTCGGCCATGGGGGAGGCAGCACGCGCCCAGGGGCCAGAGCATCTGGGCGGCCCCCTGGTGACCTACCTCTCCCCCGTCTCTGGTTCCGCTGGCCTCGCTTATGTATACCTGAGCACGTGCTCTGGGACCCTGTTGATGTGCCGAAGGATGAGTTTGCACAACCCATGCCTGCGGGGCAGGAAGACGGGTTTGCAGGGACAGTTCACAGCCGGCACCTAGACCCGCGGCACTCCACCATGGCTGTGTGCTGGCATCGCGTGCATCCCGGATAGGCGGGGAGGGGAAAAGTGGGGCCGCTGCCGACCCAGGTGCTAACATGCTAAAGGAAGGCGCCTCAGACCCCGCAGGTTCCGTGCTACGTCTAGGCGCTCGGTCAAGGGCATCGGGCCACGGAGGGTTGTGTGCCAGTAGAGACGCCTCATGGGCCTGCCCCAGGCCTGCTTTTTACACAACGCCTGCCCGTGTTTTCAGCTGATGAGCCTCACTCCTTGGTCAAGTACCTTCTGTGTACGGTTGTCCCATCCCAGAGGCATTCGACCTCCGAGCTACATCCCCAGCCCTACTTTTCTTTATTTTGAAACAGGGTTTCACTAAGCTGCGGAGGGCCTCACTAAGTAGCTGAGTCTGGCTGCGAACCTGCAGTCCTCCAGTCTCACCCTCCCAAGTACTGG
>PVLC010045527.1:0-11784 GCA_004027655.1 Graphiurus murinus | reverse complement strand
AAATCTGCAGTCCTGAGGTCTCAGGTCCAGGAAAGAAGATGGACAGAAAAGAAGAGTCATCCTGGGAAGGCTGGTCCAGGGATGGAAATGGAGAAAGTTAACAATTATACATAAACAAAAGAGAATCACAAGTCAGAAGACAGGTCCAATGCATTCCCAACACCTGCCCACAAGAAGTTTGCTGGATTAAAAAAAAAAATCAAAATATCTTTAGAGGAGTATGATGGAGCAACAACTCTTAAAGAAATGTAGCAAGTCAACTCACTCCTGCTAAAAGTGAATTTCCTGTTATTGCTCATCCAAAATATTTAAAAGGAATTTTAAGATAAACAAAGGAGTAGACAACATCCTTACAACCTGACTTCAAATAAGAAAGAGTCAATGTATTTCAGCTTTAGGGTATTGGAAGGGAGAAGAAAATTCACACAGACCAATTCATGCAAACAATGTCTAGTCCCAGAAAGTTTTATAAGGGAACTCTATTGATTTTTAAAAAACATTATCATAATATTACTTTACATCTTCCCAAAAAATAAAAAGTAGAAAAACTCCAGATTATTATACAAAGCAAACTTAGAATTAATGTCTAAACATACATATATATAAACATATATATAAACACATATATATCACTTATACATACACACAATTATTGATCTCACTTTATATATTGATGCAAAATTCCTAACTAAAATATTATCACAAAATGTTTAAATACAGTACAATAAAATAATGCACTGAGATTGAGTGCAATTTTTAAGATTGAGAAAACAACTTATCATTTAATCCTTTGATATTATTTATATTTATAAATCTAAATAAAGAAGTCATGATTATTTCTGTAGATACTAAGAAGATCTTTTATGAAATCAATATTCATCCCTGGTTAAAACCTTTTTATAAAGTAGGAATTTCAGATCCTTGCTTTGCATACTAAAAATGTTAAACCCAGCATTTTATTTATTGGGGAAACAGTGGTGCATTTCCACTAAGAATATATAAAAGGCAAGATTTCCTAGCACCTCCACTAACATTTAACATATTATGTTAACCAACATATTCAGATAACAACGAAACATAATAAAACCAAACACAATGAAACAAAAACTCTGAGAATTATAGTAATTTAACAAAAACCTAACATATCATATTTAAGTGTGTGTATATGTATATGTGTGTGTGTGTGTGTATATGTGTGTATGTGCAAGTGTGTATGTGTTACTAGGGATTGAACTCAGGGGCATTCTACCTCTGAGCTACATCCCCAGCCCTTTTTAAATTTATTTATTTATTTGTTTGTTTATTTACTTATTTATTTAATTTTGAAACAGGGTTTCACTAATTTGCAGAAGGTCCCACTAAGTTGTTGAATCTGGCTGCAAACCTGCAATTCCCACATCTCAGCCTCTCAAGTATAGGGGTCACTAGTGTGCGCCACCATGCCTACAGGTACAATTATATTGATGAGTAACCCTAGAGCAGGAGTCAGAAAACTGTGGCTCTCAGACTGGCCATCTCTCTTTATAAATAAAGTTTTATTGAAGAATAGCCATCTTCATTTACTTATATATTATCTATTGCTGCTTTTGCACTACACATTAGAGTTGATTTGTTGTGACAGAGACCATCATGCCAATAAAACCTGAAATACTTACTATCTAACGCCTTTAAAAAAATTTGTGACCCCAGACCAATACGACTTATGACAAGATTAACACAAAAAATAACATTTCTTTAAGGCAGCAGAATATGAAATGAACAGTCAAAAAATCAATAATCTTGGTATATGAATAAGATCTAATGAGAATAAGGGAAGACTAAACCTAATTTAGAATAGCATGGGAAAAAATGAAATACTTAATAAGAAAGCTTTCAAATTCACATGAGAAAAATAATCCAAAAACAAATGGAATTTAACATATGATAAAAATATCACTCAATTCACTGGGGAAAACATACACTTTTGCATAAATGTATTAGACAATTAGTGAATCAAAAAAGGTGAATTTGTATTTATACTTCACATGAGAATAATCTCCAAATGAACAATACAGCTAACTACAACAAATGATGCTCTAAAAGTACAGCTGCCCTCCATATCCTGAATTCTACATTATCCCTAAACAATGTAGTATAACAACTATTTACATAAGATTTATACTGTATTAAAAGCAATCTAGAGATGTTTCAAAGCGCATAGGAAGGTTACATAGGTCACTTTCAAGTAGCATGTCATTTTATATGCTTGAACATAAGCAGATTTTGGTATCTAGAGGGATCCCTGAACCAATTCCCCAATCTAGGTGTGCCTGTATTCGAAAAAATATAGATGAATTAATTTACGAGCTGTAAATATGGATGAATTAATTTATGAGCTGATTAATTTATGAACCGATAATTTAGGAAGTCTTTCTCATTATCACTTGAGACCCAGATGCAAAAAAGGAAAAGATGCCTTACTTTGACAAAAAATGTTACGATAAAACCTGAATAAATAAAGGCAAATGACAAAAGATAATCAAGGAGAAAATATTTACAGCATATGCCACAGGGAAAAAAAATCTACTTTCATATACAAAGAATGATGTGAGGATAGGAAAATAAAAAAAAAATAAACAAATTGCAGAGTAGTTTCTATTTGGTATGTTGTGTAGAAAATAAGTAACTTTGATAGTGCTGTTGCATTATTGCAAATAATTGTCACATTATTTTACTAGAAAAAAAATTAAAGAAATTTGAATATGGTCTCAGTTAATATATAAACAATTCATGTAATAATTTTCAAGATGGAAATTGTCTAACACTTTTCTAGGAGAGTTATATTATCTCTGACAACTCTCAGTGATCACTTTCCAATTGTAAGAAGTTCATTCCATTAGGGAAGTTTTTGCAAAATATCTGTATATTAGCTTATTAATGTCTAAACATATGCATATACTGTATCATTTTCACATATTAATGAAAAATTGATGCAAATCGTATATACCTTTAAACTCATAATATTTACGATACTATATGACAGTAAAATTGCTATTGCAAGCATTCTATAACTTAGGGATATCTTGTTTCAAAATATAAATAGGGCTGGGGTATAGTTTATAGTTTAGATTGAACCACTGGGTTCAATCCCTAGTACCACACACATTTACAAAAATGTCATTTTTTTTAGAAAGCCTAATTGTATATAGTTTCCATACAATAAAATTCACTTGGAAAACTATCTGGGCTTTAGTTTGATGGTAAACTCTGTTTCTATCTCTTTAATTGCTATTGGTAGGTTTAATTTTCTACATCTTCTTGACTCAATTGAGGGAGGTTATATGTTTCTAGAAATTTGTCAATTTCTTCTAGATTTTTCATTTTGTTGGAGTATAGTTTTTCAAAGTGGTTTCTGATGATCCTCTGGATTTTCACACTGTCGTAATATCACCCTTTTCATTTCTTATTTTGGTAATTTGGGTTGATTCTCTCTTTTGCTTAGGTTGGCTAATGGCTTATCTATTTTGTTTATTTTTTCAAGAAACCAGCCTTTGGTTTTGTTGATTTTCTGTTTTTTTTTTTTCTCTACTTCATTAATTTCTGCTCTGATTTTCATAATTTCCTGTCTTCTACTGGCTTTGGGGTTAGACTGTTCTTGTTTTCAAGGGCTTTGGTCTGTATCATTAGGTTATTTAATTTGGTGATTTTCTGTTCTTCTTATGTGGGCATTCAGTGCTATAAATTTTCCTCTTAGTACTGCCTTCAAGGTGTCTCAGAGGTTTTGATATGTTGCATCTGTTTTCCTTGGTTTCTAGGAATTTTTTAATTTCTCCCCTTACTTCTTCTAAAACCCATTCCTCCTTCAGCAATGTAGTGTTCAGTCTCCATGTGTTTACATGGTTACTCTGTGTCTTCTTAGAGTTGATTTTTAGTTTCATTCCATTGTAGTCTGAAAAGATGCAGAGAATTATGTTACTTTTTTTTTTTTAATTTGCTAGTGCTTGCTCCGTGGCCCAGAATGTGGTCTATTTTGGAGAAGGTTCCATGTGCTGCTGAGAAAAATGTGAATTCAGCTGTAGTTGGGTGAAATATTCTGTGTGTGTCTAATAGGTCCATTCGGTTAATGGTTTGTTTTAGGTCTGAGGCATCTTTACTGACCTTTTGTCTAGAAGATCATTCTAGTGATTTGAAAGGAATATTGAAATCTCCCAGTATTATTGTACTGGGATCCATGTGTAACTTTATATCATGAAGAGTTTGTTTTATGGAAGTGGCTGCACCTTTGTTTGGGGCATAAATGTTGACTATTACCTCAACTAAGGTAATAAGAACCTATGAAGTTGAGGAACTTCATCTTTTTTACTGTTGAGGAACTGAAAGTATTGTGTAACTTCACCAACTTAACCCTGCTGGGTGCGGGATCATCAGGATTCAATCCTGGCATCTCACTCCTAACCACTACCCACCTGTGGGGAAAGATCCCCAGAGAGAAGGCGGTAGCCCCTCCCGACGGAAAGGAAAAAAAGGCATCAAAGATGGCGCAGAGGGGAAGTGGTGACGGTGGAGGCTTAAGAGTGTTTACCAGAGACCAGGATTGGAAGAGGGATGTCTCCTCAGCATGATCAAGACATTGATAGATCCCTGGTAGTGTGAGCAGTGTGTAAAGAGGCATGACCAAGATGACATTTACCCTGATTGGCCCTGCAAGGAGGCACTCCTCTCGCTCAGCTCTATATAACACTTTGTCCCTCATGTAATAAACGGATGAGTCCTTTGATGCTCAGTCGTCCCCCCCCCCCCCCGTGTGTTCATTGCAGCGCGACCTTCCTTTTCCACGGGAACCCCCTTTTCAGGTAGACGCTTCAGGGAGATCGGGGTAGGGGCCCCCTTTGTAGGGAGGACCCCACACCCACCAATATTTCTTTTCATATTCTAGCATGGGAAATCAACTGAGGATTGTAGACATATGAACATTTAGAGCATCCGAACATCCAATTCAGAGAAATGATGAGTAGGAGTGGAGGAGCTTGTGTCAGGCATGGACCAGCTCTAATATGGTCATTGAAAACATCTTAAACTAACACTTCTGTTAAAACCCTAGTAACAGGGAACTGTACTCCAAAATCCTATTTTGTCATTTTGCAGATATTTTAGGATGTTAATTATTTCATTTTGCTGCCACCTGTGTCCAAGTAGTATCCATTCACTCACCCTCCTTCTACCCAGGGAAGCTGTTCAGAGGTGATACAAAACCTTTTCACCTGGCAAACTGTAAATGATTTAGAAATAGATCCAATCTTTCATACTCCAGATAACAATCTTTTTCTTCTTTACTCCATATTGATTACAAAGCTCTACCATATTTCAGAATATAATTTAAGTAATTCAATAATAGGCAAGTGGTATATAGATATTTAGCCTAACAGTTTGCCATTCAAAAAATTTGTTATATAGTCATCCTCATGAATTTTGAAATATTTCCCCTGCTTTTTCTCATGATTTGCTCAAACCCTGTAGGATATTTGATTTCTAAATATTGGCCATTCCTTGTAAGCCATTTTTTTTAAAAAGTGCCAAAATCCTTCTTTTGCATTGGCTCTAGTTAGAAGGCCACAAAGAAGCAATTGTGTAAGATTGTGATCCTTAGAGCACCTCTTTCACTTTCAAAGTGGTGTACATTCTTTGTCGAATATATATTTCTTCATTTTGTAAATAAATCTCTATGTCTCTTAAAAAAACAGAAATTGTACTTATAATAGTTAAAATCTTAGTCAAGTATAACTACTACAAGGGTCATAAATACCACTTATTCATAACTATATATTGTTGTTTTATCTCTTTCATTCATTGGTTCATTTCTAAGCAGTATCATCTAAAATGAAACAAATTGACAGTCTCTAGACTTTCTGTTCTAGAGTCCTTAATTCTGATTTCAAAGCATTGTACTTTGAATTTCCAGATGGATCTAAAGTAAAGAGGGTTCCAGGAAAATATTTGTAGCCTCTAATACATCATCAATTCCCAGGACAGAGGAAAGGAAGAGAGGCTGTGGAGTTCCAGAGACAAAAGACTTAGGAATAAACTGTTCAGTTCTCAATCCTCGGATCCTACCCCATGCTTCATCCTCCAGGTAACCTCTAAGTTCTGGGAAACTTTTCCCTTGGTTACCTTTCTCAGTCTCATCCTATTCTTTCTGACAAAAAAAAAAAAAAAAAAAAAAAAAAAATTATAAGCTGGTCTTATGTTTTATTTGCAAATGCTTCCTTTAATTATTTTCTCTCCCATTTTTAGACCTTGAGCAATAGTTCCTAGTTGCCTCATTATGAATGGCAGCACAGACGATCCATGCCACAAGACGTGATCTGTTTTGCTCTGTTACCAAAGTTCCTGCCAGGTCCACCATGGAACTGTCATAATGCTCATCCATTTTTATTGCTTCTGGAACAGATTTTGGGAAGAGCTTATAGGCCTATACAGTACATTTTCTCTCATTTTAGGTTTTCCAAAAAGCATATTTTATACTAAATTGCAATTTTTTTTTTTTCTGGCAAACTTAAGGGCAATGATGTATATCAGGAATTCCTAAAACATGTTTCAAGGAGCCATGGAATGTTAATAGGCATAATCTGAAAAGAGAAAATTTTCAATGGGGGAACATGAGATTCAAAATAAACTACATTTAGGAAAAGCTGAGTGATTGCTTCAAAGTTTAAACTCAGAAAGTCACAGAATTTTTAATATTCATCACAGACCTCCAAGAGAGAAATGAAGGAGTAGAATTTTCCAAATAGATCTATGCTCCAAACCACTTTTCAAGAAGCATCCTAAAGGACTAAGGCTCCTCAGAAATTTCTTTGGGAAATATTGATTTATAAGGAAGTGTGACAAGAAACATTGAAACACTTCACTAAATGCTTTGGGGACTTTTAAGTTTTTCCTACTAAATTATTCCAAGTCCAAAAGGTGTAAAAAGCTGTTGGAAATTATAATTGGTGGATTGTTACTTAATTTGGACCTCAAAGAAATAGTCATGATTATTACTTGAAAATAAGTACAAAAAAAAACATAGAAAAGTTAAATAAAAGCTGGAAGTGGTGGTGCACACCTGTAATTCCAATACGTTGGAAGCTGAGCTAGAAGGACTGCAGGTTCAAGGCCAGCCTCAGCAACATAGCATGTCCCTCAGAAACTTTGTGAGGGCCTGTTTCAAAATAAAAATAGGAGTGGAAGTGTAACTCAGAGGTAGGACACCTCAGGGTTCAATTCCACATTACACACACACACACACACACACACACACACACACACACACACAAATTTAAATAAAAGCTGACGATAAAGATATAATTCATAAATCAACCATCAAATGAGATTTAAAAAGTAAAATTATTCAATTATTTAGTTAGAAGGCATCAATTAATTACATTTTGTGTTAAGGCAAAAATATTTTTACATTTGACCTATAAAATAAATTCAAGAATATGTTAGCCGTGCGTGGTTGCGCACGCTTGTAATCCCAGCATTCGAGAGTTGAGACCGGAGGATCCAGGTTCGCGACCACCCTCAGCTACCTAGTGAGGCACTCTGCAACTTAGTGAGACTCGGTTTCAAAATAAAAAATAAAAAATAGGGCCGGGGATATAGCTTGGAGGTAGAATGCCCCTGAGTTCAATCTCTAGTACCGCAAAAAAAAAAAAAAAAAAAAAAAAAAGTTGACATACAAAAGAATTATATTTTTCAAAAGTCATATCAAAATAAACTTATTTTCCAAGAAGGAGGGGGCTTTATTAAAACACCATATTATCTTTAGAAGACATGGAAAAATCTCTGGTAAACAATCTCTGATAACATTACTTTTAAAATTTAAATAAGTGATCATTTAAATTTCTCTAAACATAATTCTCGTTGAGTTATTTTGAGTCTTAAAAAAGTAGATGAGTTCCAAATTATTTAACCTATTTCAGACAAAAAATATGTGTAAACAGTCCCAAATTATTGTTCCAAATTAACCACATACAACTGAGACATGCAACAAAACTAGACTCCAGGCTAATTTATGACATAGGCAAGCTGTATATTTGTTGCTGTCCTCAAAATGATGATGATTAATATATGTATATAGAACCAGAAAGTTTATTTACAATAGATTTCCAAAGCAATCTTGACTCAGCTTCACACTACTTTGATGCGTGTATGTGTATCTATAAATATTGCATAAGTCTAAATTGATTCTTCTGCTACAGTTAAGGCATATATTCTCCACAATTCTATTTAAATGAAGCTGTTAGAAGCTTCCTACAAGAGGACTTGTTCTAAAGGGATGAACACACTGCCTGTCAAGCTTGGCCCAATAATTGCCTCTCAGGGCCAGAGGTAAGCAGGATTTCTCAATGCACTTTGTCCTTTTTTTTTTTTTTTTTTTTCAGTACTGGGGATTCAACTCAGGGGCATTCTGCCTCCGAGCTATACCCCCAGCCCTATTTTTTTATTCTTTATTTTGAAACTGAGTCTCACTAAGTTGTGGAGTGCCTCAGTAGGTAGCTGAGGCTGGCCGCGAACTCGGATCCTCCGGTCTCAGCCTCCCGAATGCTGGGATTACAAGGCACTTTGTCCTTCTTATTCATTCAGTTACAAAGTTCACAGTTTCATCACTGAGCCCTGTGAATAAAAGAAGCTCTAAATATGATCTAAATGTCTTAATAGCCCAAACAGTTTTAGGATGTTCTCTGTATACATCTTATGTTAGTAACTTTAAAAGAAAGTCTTTTAACATTATTTAGTGATGAACCCACTAAATACAACTTTTTCTTCCAAATGTGAGTAGATGTGTCTTCTAACATCTTTGACTGATTTTCAAAGGCCTTACTCAGAATCATTGATAGAATAGCTGATCCAAATAACTGTAAATAACTTTCCAAGTTAAATAAATTCAAATGTGCATATTTTCCTGAAAATTTCAGTTGAGTAAGTAGTCATGTACTTTATCAAAATATGCTATTAAAGATATACAAAGATAAAATGGTAGATGAAATTTACAGAAAATAACTTGTCTATTCAAAATTTCTAGTCCTTAAAGTTAAATCTCCTTTACAAAGAAGTAGTTTTCATGATAAACCACTGAGCAATGGATTAATTTAGACATTCATCAGCATGCTGAAAAACCTTATCATGAAAATGCATTAACGAGAATTCAAGTGTTGGTGGCTAATTGGGCAGTATTGTCATAATAGGACTGATTGGACCTGAGACTTCAGAATGCTTTCTCTCTTATTGTCAAACATATAATTCATCATACGTAAAGTAGATTATCTTATGGTTTCTAAAAGGACCAGTTTCAAAGATAATATATTAATCTCTTTATCAACTAACTTGTATGTAACCAATTAAAATTTTCAGACTGTGGGATGGTGATATAGCTCAGTAGTAGAGTGCTTGCACACAAAATGCAAGGCTATCCAATGAGATTTACGATACCCAGTACTCCTCCAAAAGAAAAAAAAAAGTAGAAACAGTAGATCAACTAAGTTTTTCATATGATGCTTTTAATCACATGAGATTGCTTTGAAAAGTTAAATTAATGTTCCTATTTTTAGTATGGGCAAAGCATTAACTATTGTAGGGCTGTGAATTGTATTTGGTGAAGTTATTCTAAATAAAATCACTATGAAGGAAACACTTCAACGGACACACACAAAATTATGGATGCCAATCTCAATATCATGCATGGTGAGGGGAGGGAGTGGGGTGGGAGTTTGAGAGAAGCTTACAGAGTGCTGTGTGTGTGTATGTCTCTATCACTTTGAACTTCATCAGGATACATGATTACAATGCACCCACAAAAATAGATACATAATTTTAAAAAAATCTTTGAAAGTAGCTCCAGTGACTTTTTAAAATAAACTGTCAATCAGGTGAGGTAGTTTATATCTGTAATCCCAGTGCTTGGGAGGCTAAGACAAAAAGATTGCAGGTTTGAGGCCAGCCTTGGGAACTTAGCAAGACCCACAGCAACTTACTGAGAGCCTTTTTCAAAATTAAAAAATAAATAAATAAAAAGTACTGGAGGTGTGGCTTGGAAATAGAATGTCCCTGAGTTCAATCTCAAGTACCATAAAAAAAAAAAAAGAAAAAACTGGCTATTCAAATCAGCAAAACAGTTTAAACCACTTGATTCTAAACTTGTTTACCAACTATCCATATGTAAATGTTTGCGTGGGTGTGTGATACACATGCATGCCATATTTATATGTGTGTGTTTATATACATATATGCACACATATACACATTGTTTATTCAGTTTATGTGCATATACATGCACATAGCTATATTAGGTAGTTAAAATAATATAATTTGATAGCTTGATTTATGCATTTTATATTTAACAATAAATTAAATCTTTCAGGTTTCACCTCTTAAGAAATATCATTTACCAAATATTGGGAAGTAACATTTGATTTTAAAGTGAAACAAAGGAAAATACTTTGGCAAACAATGCAATTGTCTCAAAAATAAAAGAGCCAGACTTTATAGAACAATCCTAGGTAGATATTTTCCCATTATAAAATTTTAGCACATCATTTGCATTTCTATTTGTAACTTATCTACTTTTTATAGCATTCTGTGTTAATTTCCAACTCTATTTATATAAGACTTGTGGAAGATGGTAGACTGATTTTTCTTTGGATAAAAATAACTCATATTCAAATAAGCCTTATAAAATAGATTACCTTTGAGTTCTTTACTAGGAAGTCTCCTCTCAAATCACTGTCCTATTTGTCCACCAGAGAGAAAGTGCCATCATTATAAAATATCAATAACTTATGCATATTTGCATACCCTGTTCAATTTCAGTCAAGCTCACAAGTGTTACCTAAATTTGACACACAGTCTCAGAACAGAGGCACATTTGGAAGACACATTAACTCCTTTATCCCCCAAACCAATCTGTTGTAGAATTGAGAATATAGCCCTCAGATTGGCTCATCCTTTCCACTCATGGCTTCTGGCAAAAAAAAGCAGACTGCTAGAGATTTAAATATTTATTTACTATTACTCTGAACTCTAGGCCTGTCCATTAGCTGTCCATAAACCCAGCACACTCTCCAGGTCGGACAATTAAGACAGCAATCTGTGCATCCTTCACTCCAGCTGAACGGGATGTAAAGAGCCACAGGGGTAAACACATTGTGGAAAAGATATCGGTGGTGTTGAGCCCAGTGCTGGCTTTTTGATAAATAATTGAGGAAAATGGCGAACTTCCATGCAGTCTGTAGAGAGTGGCAACACAACCCCTATTACTTACATTGACAACTGAATTAATCTTCCTCTTTTCTTTTTCTCTCCTCACTAACATATGGGCTCCACTCAGCTGTGGAAGACGGTGGAACCTCACTGGGATCACATCTGCCAGGTTTACAGGGTGAATCAAAGCACTCAGCAGGCTCGTGTGCTACCGTGTGTGTGCATACAGGTGCGCAGCCGTGCCAAGCAAAGTCTATGTCCTTGAAAAACCACTTTGCCTTGTCCCATAGATGTTAAACATCATGATGTCTTTCATAGATGAACACCGCAAAAACCCCTTAATGGGAAAATTTTAAGTAAATGCAAATGTTGGCCCTCCAATATCGACACTGGTTAGAATGTCTCTTTATCACACACATGCCCACGCACTTACAGTTTTGGTTCTTTAGTAAGTATCTTTTACATGATGTATCCAAAATGAGCACTTGAAAAATAGTTTGTATAATAAACATCATTCTCTATTCAATCAGGGTTAAAAAAAATGGGATAGGGTAAAAAAAAAAA
>PVLC010045526.1:0-11749 GCA_004027655.1 Graphiurus murinus | reverse complement strand
TTTTGAAACCGAGTCTCACTAAGTTGCGGAGGGCCTCACTAGGTAGCTGAGGCTGGCCGCGAACCCGGATCCTCCGGTCTCAGCCTCCCGAATGCTGGGATTACAAGCGTGCGCCACCACGCCCGGCTGCCCCCATGCCTTGCTTTGTGTGTGTGTGTGTGTGTGTGTGTGTGTGTGTGTGTGTGTGTGTGTGGTGCTGGGGATTGAACCCAGGGGCATTCTACCTCCAAGCTGCATCCCCAGCCCTATTTTATTTATTTATTTATTTATTTATTTATTTATTTATTTATTGTGGTACTGGGGATTGAACCGAGGTGCATTCTACCTCCGAGCTATACCCCCAGCCCTATTTTTTTTTTTTTTTCGGTACTGGGGATTGAACTCAGGGGCATTCTACCTCCGAGCTACTCCCCCAGCCCTATTTTGTATTCTTTATTTTGAAACCGGGTCTCACTAAGTTGCAGAGTGCCTCACTAGGTAGCTGAGGCTGGCCGCGAACCCGGATCCTCCGGTCTCAGCCTCCCAAATGCTGGGATTACAAGCATGCACCACCACGCCCGGCTTTTATTCCTTATTTTGAAACAGGGTCTCACTAAGTTTTGGAGGGCCTCACTAAGTAGCTGAGGCCGGCCTTGAACCCAGATCCTCTGGTCTTAGCCTCCCAATCTTCTTCTTATTATTATTTTTTGCAGTACTGGAGGTTGAACTCAGGGGCATTCTACTTCCGAGCTATACCCCCAGCCCTATTTTTTTTTTTTTTTTATTCTTTATTTTGAAACCGAGTCTCACTAAGTTTCGGAGTGCCTCACTAGTTAGCTGAGGCTGGCCTCGAACCCGGATCCTCTGCTCTCAGCCTCCCGAATGCTGGGATTACAAGTGTGCGCCACCACTCCCGGCTCTATTTTTTATTCTTTATTTAGAAACAGGGTCTCACTAAGTTGTGGAGTGCCTCACTAGGTAGCTGAGGCTGACTGCAAACCCAGATCCTCCAGTCTCAGCCTCCCAAATGCTGGGATTACAAGCGTGCGCCAGCACACCCGGCTTGTTTTAATTTTGAAACAGGGTCTCACTAGGTTGATAAGAGTCTCATTACTTGCTGAGGCTGACCTCGAATATGTGGTCCTCCTGTCTCAGCCTCCCAAGGACGGTCTGCATTTCCAAAAGATGCTCATGACCCAGATATATGTTTTCCTTCACTCACTGCACTGGGAGAGTGAAGAGAGACTAGCCACATGGGCTAAATGATAGGGAACACTGAAGAGGTATGGCTACGAGCCAGAATATAAGCCACCCCAATTCCTTGCCTTGTCGGGGCCTGAGGACTTCGGGGTCTTCTATCTCCCCAAAGGGGTGCCAACTGGCAACGGAAAGCAGGAGGTACCCACTGCCCACTTGAAAGACATTCTTACCTCAACCACGTCCTAGCTCAGTGGCAACTCTGTTCCTCTCAGTGTCCTAATGTCTTTGCCATCACTTCCTCTTGCTGCCCAGTCCCAGAGTTCCTGCCAAGAGATTCCTTGCCATGGACATGTGGACTTGAGATCCCAGGGAGACCAGGCCACTGCCTTAGTCAGGAGGTGAAGCAGAGACAGCGTGAAACAAGACAATCTGGAATGAGGGCAGATATGATCCCCTAACACTTCTTCCCTTGCTACTCTTTGTATTTTGTTTTTGTACTGGGGATTGAAACTAGGGTGTTCTACCATTGAGCTACACCTTGAGCCCCCTTTTTTTTGTTTGTTTGCTTTAAAACAGGGTTTCAAGCCGGGCATGGTGGCGCACACTTGTAATCCCAGCATTTGGGAGGCTGAGACTGGAAGATCTGGGTTTTTGGCCAGCCTCAGCTACCTAGTGAGGCTACCGCAACTTAGTGAGACCCTGTTTCAAAATAAAGAATAAAAAATAGGTCTGGGGGTATAACTCGGAGGTAGAATGCCCCTGAGTTCAATCCCCAGTACCGCAAAAAAACCACAACAAAAAACAGGGTTTCACTAAGTTGCTGAAAGTCTTACTTAGTTGCTGAGGCTGGTGAGGCTGGTCTCTAACCTGCAAATCCCTCTGTCTTAGTCTCCCAAGTGCTGGGAGTACAGGTGTGCACCACCATGCCTGGCTGTAGCTGTGTGTGTGTGTGTGTGTGTGTGTGTGTGTGTGTGTGTGTGTGTTTTACTGGGGATTGAACCTAGGGGCACTCTACCTCTGAGCTACACCTCTAGCCATATTTTATTTTGAAACAGGGCCTAAGCTGCAGAATGCCTCCCTACGTTGCGGAGGCTGGACACTAACCTATGATCCTTCTGTCTCAGCCTCTCGAGTACTGGGTTTACAGTTGTGTGCCACCATGCCTGGCTTTATTTATTTATTTATTTTTGTGGTACTGGGGATTGAACTCAGGGGCATTTTACCTCCGAGCTCCACCCCCAGCCCTATTTTTTTTTTTTTTTTTTTTATTCTTTTTGAAACCGGGTCTCACTAAGTTGCAGAGTGCCTCACTAGGTAGCTGAGGCTGGCCTCGAACCCGGATCCTCTGGTCTCAGCCTCCCAAATACTGGGATTACAAGCGTGTGCCACCACGTCCAGCTTATTTATTTATTAGATAAGGTTTTCCTTATCTAATAGGCTAGTTGCCTAAGCTAGTTTTTTTTTTTTTTTTTGGTGGTACTAGGGATTGAACTCAGGGGCATTCTACCTTGAGCTGTACCCCCAGCCCTATTTTTTATTCTTTATTTTGAAACAGGGTCTCATTAAGTTGCGGAGTGCCTCACTAGGTAGCTGAGGCTGGCCGCGAACCCGGATCCTCCAGTCTCAGCCTCCCACATGCTGGAATTACAAGCGTGCGCCACCATGCCCAGCTGCCTAGGCTAGTTTTGAACTTATGGGCTCAAGCCATCTCTCTGTCTCAGCTTCCCAAGTACCTGAGACTTTAGGCACTCAACACTGGGTTTGGTCCCATGCTCCTTTTTGGTTCTGGGGATTGAACCCAGAGGTATTCTAACTATATCCCAGTTCTTTTTTTTTTTTTTTTTCAGTACTGGGTATTGAACCCAGGGGCATTCTACCTCTGAGCTACAACCCCAGTCCTATTTTTCGTTCTTTATTTTGAAAGAGGTTCTCACTAAGTTGTGGAGGGCCTCATTAAGTACCTGAGGCTGGCTGTGAATCTGGATCCTGGGATTAGAAGTGTGTGCCACCATGCCTGGCTTCCCTACTCCTTTTTTTTTTTTTTAATTTATTTTCCTGCCAGACATGGTGGCGCATGCTTGTAATTCCAGTACTTGGGAGGGTGAGAGAGGAGGATCCTAGGTTCGCTACTTAGTGAGATTCTATTTCAAAATAAAGAATAAAAAATTGGGCTGGGAAAGCCGGGCGTGGTGGCACACGCTTGTAATCCCAGCATTTGGGAGGCTGAAACCGGAGGATCTGGGTTCGCAGCCAGCCTCAGCTACTTAGTGAGGGACTCCGCAACTTAGTGAGACTCGGTTTCAAAATAAAGAATAAAAAATAGGGCTGGGGGTATAGCTTGGAGGTAGAATGCCCCTGAGTTCAATCTCCAGTACCACAAATTAATAAATAAAGAATAAAAAATAGGGCTGGGGTGTAGCTAGGAGGTAGAATGCCCCTGGGTTCCATCCCCAGTACCACACACACACACACAAAAAGAGAATAAAAACTAGAGCTAGAGGTGTAGCTTGGAGGTAGAATGCCCCGGGGTTCAATCCCCAGTACCTAAAAAAAAAGAAAAAAAAAAAAAAAAAGGAAAAGGGTCTTGCTAAGTTTCTGAGGCTGGTCTGGAACCTGGGATCCTCCTGTGATCAGCCTCCCAAGTACTGATATTACAGCCGTTTGCTACCACACCAGTTTATCCCAGCTCATCTCATAGCCATTTAGAATCTCCTGTGCCTTGCACACCCATAGGGACTACACAGCCCTGCTTCCTGACTGCTGGGTTGGGGTACGGGGTCCCTACTCTCTTTCAACGAGTCCACCTGGCTTTGCCCTCATGCCAGCCATCACTGGCAAACCCGTCTTCCTTCTAATTTCTTGTCCTCTTCTATTCTTCCCCAATCCCTCTGCACTGTTCTCCATGTCTCTAGGTCTCAGTCCTAGAGTTTTGCCCTGCATTCTGTCTTCTTCTCCTCTCCTCTTAAGCAGTGCATTCCTCTTTTCACAGGAGGAAGCTCACTATGGCTCCAGTCCCCTGGCCATGCTGACAGCGGCGTGCAGTAAATTTGGTGGTTCCAGCCCTCTGCGGGACTCAACAACACTGGGCAAAGCAGGCGCAAAGAAGCCATATTCTGACCTTTCCTCACCCAAAGCCATGGGGGATGCCTACCCAGCCCCCTTTTCAAGCACCAATGGGCTCCTCTCACCTGCAGGCAGTCCTCCAGCACCCACCTCTGGCTATGCCAATGACTATCCATCTTTTTCTCACTCATTCCCTGGGCCCACTGGCACCCAGGACCCTGGGCTACTAGTACCCAAGGGACACAGCTCTTCTGACTGCCTGCCCAGTGTCTACACCTCCCTGGACATGGCACACCCCTATGGCTCCTGGTACAAGGCGGGCATCCATGCAGGAATCTCACCAGGCCCAGGCAACACTCCTTCTCCTTGGTGGGACATGCACCCTGGGGGCAACTGGCTAGGTGGTGGGCAGGGCCAGGGTGATGGGCTGCAAGGAACACTGCCCACAGGCCCTGCTCAGCCTCCACTGAACCCCCAATTGCCTACCTACCCATCTGACTTTGCCCCCCTTAATCCGGCCCCCTACCCAGCACCCCACCTCCTGCAACCAGGGCCCCAGCATGTTCTGCCCCAAGATGTTTATAAGCCCAAGGCAGTGGGCAATAGTGGGCAGCTGGAGGGGAGTGGTGGAGGCAAAACCCCCCGGGGCTCAGGCACGGGGGGCAGTGGTGGATATGGGGGCAGCGGGGCGGGGCGCTCCTCCTGCGACTGCCCCAATTGCCAGGAGCTAGAGCGGCTGGGAGCAGCAGCTGCTGGGCTGCGGAAGAAGCCCATCCATAGCTGCCACATCCCTGGCTGTGGCAAGGTGTACGGCAAGGCTTCACATCTGAAGGCTCACTTGCGCTGGCACACAGGAGAGAGGCCCTTTGTCTGCAACTGGCTCTTCTGCGGCAAGAGGTTCACCCGTTCCGATGAGCTGGAGCGCCACGTTCGCACTCACACCCGGGAGAAGAAATTCACCTGCCTGCTCTGCTCCAAGCGCTTTACCAGAAGTGACCATCTCAGCAAACACCAGCGCACCCATGGAGAGCCAGGCCCAGGTCCCCCTGCCAGTGGCCCCAAGGAGCTGGGGGAGGGCCGCAGCGTGGGAGAAGAAGAGGCCAGTCAGACACCCCGACCTTCGGCCTCACCCGCACCCCCAGAGAAAGCCCCTGGAGGCAGTCCCGAGCAGAGCAACCTGCTGGAGATCTGAGCTGGGCAGAGGGTCTCTAGCCCCAGGACCACCTTGCCAATCTCTCTTGGCTCTGTGGACTACTGCTTGCCTTCCCATGCATGCTGTCCTTTGGAGCTTTCTCTCTCTCTCCCCTGGCCATTCTGCACCTTGCTATCTCCTTGCATGCCCTCTCAACTTACCTCCTCCCTTTGCCATGAGCCTGGCTTTCAGCCAAACTCTTATCTCAGGCCCTCATCCTGTGCCCGATTCCTGTGCTCTGGCTTCCTAAGCTCTCCCCTGGCCCCTGCTCACAGACTCTCCTGGCTTTTGCCACACCAACTCACTTTCTTTCCATTTGGGCTCCCTCTCATTTACTCCTTGACATACATCCTTTCTGCTTCCCAAGCTTATTTACTGCTATCCCTCAGCTTCCTGGATTGTCTTCCCAACTTCTTACTCCACTGCTTTCTATTCTCCAGAGCTTTTTTCCCTTTCACAAACACAATGATGATGATGATAATTTATTGCCCCCTGGTGGCCTCTTCATTAGGGACCAGAGTTAGAGGGGGTTGGGGTTAGTGATCTGGCTGGAGGCAGGATACCAAGAGGGGGGCAGACCAGTGGGGATCTGATCCCAAAGATGGGGTGACCCCAGGGTCAGGGAGGCTGCCCCCAGGCTTGTATATTTAACCCCATGCACCAGGAGTAATAACTAGTAATAATAATAATAATATTTATCTAAGTTATGATGACGGGTCAGGTAGAATGAGCTGGGGAGGGAAGGGGATCCACTTCTGTTAAGGAAATTCTAGCCAAATGCATCTCTGCGTAGACAAAGTGGTAGTGGAGATCTTGTTAATAGAATTTCTACCATCAGGGTCTCAATTAGTGGGGTTTCTCTTTTTTTTTTTTTTTTTTGCGGTACTGGGGATTGAACTCAGGGGCATTCTACCTCCGAGCTATACCCCCAGACCTATTTTTTATTCTTTATTTTGAAACAGGGTCTCACTAAGTTGCAGAGTGCCTCACTAGGTAGCTGAGGCTGGCCGCGAACCCAGATCCTCCGGTCTCAGCCTCCTGAATGCTGGGATTACAAGCGTGCGCCACCACGCCCGGCGGGTTTCTCTTTTAATGAAGCGTTTTTTTTTTTTTTTTTTTTTTTTTTTTTTACAAATTGGATTGGTAAGCTAGATCTCTGTTAGAGTTGATGTGGGTATCTCTCAATTAGGAGGTCCCCAATATCCCCAGCTCCAGCCAGAAGCTGTGAAATCTCAAGTCCTATGGAGGGGAGAAGGACTGGAATGTACCCCAGCTCCCTTGACCCCAGAGCAGGTTCTTCCACTGTCCCTCCCCTCAGACACCATGACCTCATCAGGTCAATTTCCTGTTGCCATGGTTATGGAGAGCTTGCAGCTGCCATCTTAAACAGCTCTTTGGGGAAGCCCACCTAACAGGAAGACATTAGTTTTGGAGGTGCCCCTCCTGAACAATGACTGGTGAACTCTTTCTCTGGGATCACATTCAAATAAATCAAGTATTTATTGTGTGCCTACTCTGCACAAGGCACTGTGCTAGGGCCTGGTGCCTAGAAGCCACGAGAAAGAATTTATAGAGCTTGGAGGACAGAGGTCCCCAAGCTGATTTGGGGGTGCATCCACAGGGCCCCAACCGGGGACTTTCAACTCCATCTCCAGTGACTTTTAAAGCCGCTTCGTGCCTTTGAATCCCTTTCCTGAGACTTTAGATTCTCCTTTTCTGCCCCTGCTCCCTCAAGGCCCCAAGTTAAAGGGTAAGCCGCTGGAGCTTGGGGAGAGGGTAACCTTGTGGAAGGGAAGGAATCTCATCCCCTTGTAGAGTCTTATTTTTTTTTTTAATTTAATAAAACTTTGATTTGAAATCGTGTTCTGGTGAGATAAGGGGAAGGAAAGGCAAAGGGTGGGCCACAGGCATTTCTCTTAGCAAAGTGGGGACTCCATGGTTGATATTCTGTTATGCACACATGTATTTTATGCTCCCAGGAAAATCTTTTGTTGACCATCCCCTCCACGGGGTTGATTTTTTTTTTGCTATACTGGGGGTTGAACCCTGGGACATTCTACCTCTGAGTTACACCCACAGCCTGATTTTTTTTTTTTTTTTTTTGAGGTACTGGGGATTGAACTCAGGGGCATTCTACCTCCGAGCTACACCCCCAGCCCTATTTTTTATTCTTTATTTTGAAACCGGGTCTCGCTAAGTTGTGGAGTGCCTCACTAGGTAGCTGAGACTGGCCACGAACCCGGATCTTCCGGTCTCAGCCTCCCGAATGCTGGGATTACAAGCTTGCGCCACTATGCCCGGCTGATTTTTTTTATTCTTATTTTGAAACAGTCTTTGTTGCAGGAGGCCTCACCAAGTAGCTGAGGCTGGCCATGAACGGGGATCTTCCTTGTCTCAACCTCCCAAGTACTGGGAGTACAAGTGTGTGCCACCACGCTCAGCGGAGTTGTTTTTTTTCCAGTACTGGGGATGGAACCCAGGAGCATTCTACCTCTGAGCTACACCCCAAGCCCTATTTTTCTTTCTTTCTTTTTTTTGCTGTACTGCGGATTGTACTCGGAGGGGCATTCTACCTCCGAGTTATATCCCCGGTCCTATATTTTATTCTTTATTTTGAAACAGGGCCTCACTTAGTTGCAGAGGGCCTCACTAAGTTGCTGAGGCTGGCCGTGAACCCGGATCCTCCGGTCTCAGCCTCCCAGGTACTAGGATTACAAGCGTGCACCACCATGCCTGGCCGGAGTTAAGTTTTTAACTGTCCAGTGCTGCCCGAAGAGTTGAGAAGGAGGCGTGGTTTCTTCCAGGGTCTTTTCTCAGACTGCGCCACTAACCTTGGCCAGTGGTGTGACCCGGACCGGGGACTGGCACCGCGGTCGCAACGCTAACCAGTGCGCGGCCCCAGCGCGGCGGAGCTGCGGCTCCGGGCGGGCGGACCCCGCCTGGCACGTAACCCGCCCCCTGCCCTGGGCCTGCAATCAGTGGTGCCCGCCACGGAGTTAGCGGAGGAACAAAAGCCACTCTGTGGCGGCCATCCCTAAGCCACAATAGGGCTTTGTACAGCTCCCGCCCCCCAGGGCGCCCCCGCCGGGCGCTCCCCTAGGCCGGGGCCGGACTCCCGCCTGCACCCCCGACGGCGGACCACCCGCCAGGTCCGAGAGGCGCAGGAACCGGTGGGAGGGGGTCCCCGGCGGTCAGCAAGCGGGGCTCGGGTTACGAGCCACCTCCCCTGCCGCCGCCACGCCTGCCCCCGCCCAGGTGCGAAATCTCCTGCCCTCTGGCGGGGCGCGCAGCTTCAAAGGCGCTTTGAAGAAATCCGCGTTCCGAGGGTTTCCTTGGTGGGCTAGGGGCTGTGGCGGAAGAGACCCGAGAGGGGGTCGGGGAAGTCGCGGGGCGGGGGGCGCCTCGGCGCTGGTCTGCGAAGGGGTCCGCAGTGGGTCGGCCCCGCCGGGGCGGGCTCCTCGGGACCCCCCAGGGTTTGGCCCTCTGGCCTCCGGGTCTCCGCCTGTCCGGTGCCAGCTCCCGCCCGCCGCAGCCTCGCGGTCCTCCCCTCCCCGGCCCCTCGGCTCCTTTCATCTTCCCTAGACTCCGCTTGGGGTTTTGCTGGTTTCTGGGAGATAAAAACCGCCTCAAATAGCGGCGGCGCACTGCCAGGACAAACAGGGCCCGCCGGGCCATGTGCGCCTGGTTACCGGCCCCGCTCGGGGCGCCGGGCTTCGGCGGGCCAAGCTGCAAGCACCCAGGCTCCGGGGTGCCTCCCAAAGTGGGGGGCCCCCTTTAGAAGTCTCGGGGAGCGGCTAGCGTGCTGCCTCGGTTTCTCGCCCAGGTCGTAGGGAGGGGTCCGTGGAGATCGCCCGCTAAGCTCGCAGAGCTACGGGGGTGGTGGGTCACCCAGGCGGTCGCGCCCCCTGGTGAGGTTAGTAAGGGAGCTTTCCGGGCCTGGACTTCAGCCTCCCCAGAACCCGCAAATTGTGAAAACCATTCAACAAATGTTAAATAAGCAGAATGAGGGAGGGGGACAGTATTTGGGCCAGGCCAGGGCGGGGGCATGGAGCAGAATAGCACTGTTCCTTTTCCCAGTTCACATTACAGGGTAAGAGGCAGACACCTAACCGATAATTATAACATAACCTGTTGGTGAAAATCAAGCCTCCACCGAAGGGCAGGGGAAGTCGCCAGTGGGAGTGATTTTGGGGGGTGTTTGGTCTGGATGGTGTACAAACGCAAGGAACTTGCCGGGGGTGGTGGTGCACGCTGGTAATACCAGGATCTGGGAGGCTGAGACAGGAGGCTCTCAGGTTCCAGGCCAGCCTCAGCAAATTAGTGAGGCGCTCTGCAAATTAGTGAGACTCTGTTTCAAAAGTAAAGAATAAAAAATAGGGCTGGGGGTGTAGCTCAGAGGTAGAATGCCCCTGGGTTCAATCCCCAGTATGCCAAAAACAAACCAGAAGGAATTTTGCAGGTCCATCCTCAGGGCTTTCCACTAATCTGGCAGCATCACTGACGCCCTATATACCTTCAGATCTGCTTGCTTCCCTTTCTCTGGGAGAGCTTTCCCAACCAGGTTCCCCAGGCAACTCCCTGTTTATACTTGATGCTCTTTAAACTTCTTTTTTTTTTTGGTGTTAGGGATTGAATCTCCCAGGTGTGCTAGGCCTATGACCTACGCCCTCAGATCTATCCTTCCTTTCTTTTTCTTTTTTGCGGTACTGGGAATTGAACTCAGGGGCATTCTACCTCCGAGCTATACCCCCAGCCCTATTTTTTATTCTTTATTTTGGAACAGGGTCTCCCTAAGTTGTGGAGTGCCTCACTAGGTAGCTGAGGCTGGCTGAGAACCCGGATCCTCCGGTCTCAGCCTCCCAAATGTTGGGATTACAAGCGTGCGCCACCACGCCTGGCTTCTTCTTTTCATATTTATTTATTTATTCGCTTATTTATTTATTTATTTTAACTGGGATTGGACCCAAGGGCATTCTACTTCTGAGCCCTTTATTTTTTTTTTTTGTTTTGAGACAGGGTCACACTAAGTTGCCCAGGCTTTGAACTGAACTTGTCATTCTCCTGCCTCAGCCTCCCAAGGACTGGGATTACAGGTGTGTGCCAGTTCTTTAAACTTTATGTGACTTTCCGGATGACAGTGAATTGATCTAGCTGGACTTGGTGGTTCATGCCTGTAATTCCAGTTACTTCTGAGGTAAAACAAGAGGATCACGAATTCAAGACCAGCATGTGGTAACTTAGATCCTATCTCAAAAATAAATAAATAAAAATAAAAGTCAGGAGCCAGGGATGAAGGTGCATGCTTGTAATCCCCATTCTTAGGAGTTTGAGACAGGAGGATGGAAGGTTCCTGGCCAGCCTCAGGAATTTAGTGAGGCCCTCCACAACTTAGTGAGATTGTTACAAAATAAAGAATAAAAAATAGGGCTGGGGATGTAGCTCAGAGGTAAAACTCCACTGGATTCCATTCCCAGTACCATACACACACACACACACACACACACACACAGGTGATGAATTGATGAATGCCTGTAATTCCAGTACTTGTACTTGGGAGGCTGAGACAGGAGGATTGCAGGTTCCAGGACAGCCTCAGCAAGTAGTGAGACTCTTATCAACCTAGTGAGACCCTGTTTCCAAATAAATAAAATCAGGGTAGGGGTGTAGTTCAAAGGTACAATGCCTCTGGGTTCAATCCCCAGTACCACAAAATGAAAAAAATTAAAAAAATTTTTTAAAAAAGCCAGGCATGGTGGTACATGCCTGTAATTCTAATTCTGGCACTTGGGAAACTGAGATAAGGAGGAGTACAGCTTCAAGGCCAGTCTTGGCAATTTGGCAAGACCCAGTTTCAAAATAAAGAATAAAGAACTTGGGCCTGGTGGTACTGCCTGAAACACCAGTACTTGGGAGGCTGAGACCAGGAGGATCGCAGGTTTGCTGCCAGCCTCAGCTACTTAGGTGAGGCCCTCCACAGCTTAGTGAGAAACTGTTTCAAAAAATAAAGAATAAAAAAATAAGAGTGGGGGTGGAGTATAGCTCAGAGGTAGAATGCCCCTGACTTCAATCCCCAGTACTGAAAAAAAAAATAAAATAAAAATAAGAAGAGCAGGGAGTATAGCTTGGAGGTAGAATCCCCCACCCAAAACTCCCAGTACCCCCAAAACCTCCAAAACCCCCATAAACAAATAAGTGAATAAAATAAACAGGAACTAGGTGTGGTGGTACATGTCTGTAATCCCAGTATTTGGGAGGCTGAGAAGGGAGGATTGCAGGTTCAAGATCATCATTGGCTTTTTTTTTTTTTTTTTTTTG
>PVLC010045525.1:0-11769 GCA_004027655.1 Graphiurus murinus | reverse complement strand
TTTTTTTTTTTTTTTTTTTTTTTTTTTTTTTTTTTTTTTTTTTTTTTTTTTTTTTTTTTTGGTTGAGACAGATTTCTTTCTTTGATCATGTTTTGCTCACCCTAATTTTAGGCCAAGTCTGAATTATAGGAACGCACACCAGTTGGAGAGCAAGAGGAGGCGGCTAGGAACCCAGTCTGGGAAAGAGCATTTGCTTGTGGTGACTGATGTGCCAATTATGAAGGGTGGAGCTGGTGTGCAGCCCAGAGGCCTCCTGAAGGTGACGGTATTAAAGTCAAGACCCATTACCAGGGTGCCCTAGAGTTTTCATACTCTTGCTGACAGCCAGCCAGTCTGGAGCAATGGAAAATTACAGCCGTCCATTACAGCAGATGGCCCTAACTGCTCCCCTCCCGGAGGCCCTGCTTTGTAGCTTCATTACAGCTCGACTTGTACCTCTTCTTACTAAGGGAGAGAATCTATTTCCTCACCTCTTGATTCTGGGCTGGCCTTTTGACTTGCTTTGGACAATAAAATGAGACAGAAGTAATGATGGGCCCAAAGCCCTGAATACTCCCCTCCCTTGCCTGTATCCCTGTTTTGGCCATGAGTTCAAACTGGAGCCAGCCTCTAGGACAAGAGACTATGGGACCTAAGCAGAGGTCCTGGGCATGTGAGAGCTCTCTCACTCAAAGCCAGCCTGCAGACACGGGGGGACATCTAGCTGGCCCCAGAGCTGCCCAACCAACAGAACTCTTGATTTAATCAGCACACAGTGTTTTAAGGGGCTGTGTTTCATGGTTGTATCTTAAAGAACTTTATTGTGGCAATATAAATCGATGACTTGCACAGACCTCCTTCAGTGCCCTGTCTTTCATTCCCATGTCTAGTACCATAAGCTGCCTTCTTACTGCCCACTGGAGGAATTCAAACACGCCACCCCAAAACACTCTGCTCTGGCACAGTGACTATTTTGAATTAAAGGAACTTCTTTTTTTTTTTTTAAAGCAGCAAGTACAGGATCCCCCTGACCTTCCTTCTGTTTCTTAAAGCAGAAGGTGAAGTTCCCAAATGAAAGATGCCCTCCCTCTAATGGAAGGAATACGTCATTTTTACCATCAAGGATGGAAAATTGAGGTGGAAGGGAATCAGCACAAACAAACCCTATTAGACCAAACCTACCTTCCTACTCACCTCTCTCCCGACTCAGCCTCCCAGCCCACGCCCTCGCCTTGGCACCTTTTCCTACTTTACTCCTCTTTGTCCAGCTCAGTTTGTAAGTGTTTCTGAGTCTTTGTGTCCTCATTTCTTTACAAAGACTACTGTGTCATGTAAAACTCATACTAAATGCATTTGTAGGTTTTATTTTATGTCCATTTAGTTCTCAGCACTCTGAGAGGGTAAAGGTCAGATTCAGGTGCCCCCCTCACCCCTCAGTCCCAGTGGTCAGTTCATCTTCCAAAAGCGCACCCCTCATGTGTCTGATCATTAACACACAGTGGAGGGCTGTGTGAGAGACCAGCAGGCAGCGAGATGTGCTCTCCGCTTTCCTCCCGTGGCCGATCCCCTCTGGCTTTGAACCTCTGTGGCCCCTGTTCTGCTTCTCTGTGCTCTAAGCTGCCCACTGTAAGATCCCCCAGAGCGTATTATAAACGCAGATCAAGTCCCACTCTGATCCTACCTCAGACTGCATGTTAACAAGATCCTGAGTGGATTCTGTGCACAGTAGACTCTGAGAAGCAGTTCACTAGTGGGGGTGGAGGGCTGGCGACTGACCCCATAACCTGATCAGGCTTTGTGAACCTTTTAATAGTAACTTTGCAGAATGTGAGTTTGCCAGAAGATATATTCCTTGTGCCAACAAAACCTTTAGACTGTCTTAATATGGCTGCTTTTCTTGACAGTATGACTTATCTACCTCATCAAATGGTGAGCAAGGGCTATGCTTCTTTGATTCCTTTCTCCTGAGCACCTGAGGGCAGAAATCCAGAGAAGAGAGGCAGAATCTTTCCTTCGGGAGGCTGCACTCTAGCAAAAGGACGAGGTGTTCTATGAACTGTGACTCAGGACTTCACGCTTCCCATGTCCTTGCCAAGGATTTTCTTGATGCCACCGAGCTTCAGTTTTCTCATCTACAAAATGGGGAGAACTCCTAAGTTGCAGGTTCATTGTAAGGATTGGAGATGATAGGTAGAAAGTGCTTGGCATGAGTACTGAGCCAGCACTCCTCAGTGGTCCCTGTAATGGTAAACATAGGTAGCATTAAAAGAGGATTAAATATACTCTGATGTTATGTAGAAGAAAGTGGTTACTTTTTTTTTTTTTTTTTTTTTTTGGTACTGAGGATTAAACCCTGGGGCATTCTTTCTCTGAGCTATACCTCCAACCCCCTTTTTTATTTTTATTTTTGAAACAGGATCTTGCTAAGTTACTGAGGCTGGCCTTGAACCTGCGATCCTCCTGTCTCAGCCTTCCAAGTACTGGGAGAGTGGGTACATTTAACTGAGGGAGCTAAGCAGGCCTTGTGAAAGGACTGGTACTGGAAACGGCAGCTGAGCATTAAACAACCAGAAACTGTGCGAGAGTTTTTAGGTGAAGGCAATTAAATCTAAATAAACACATTCTCAGAGATGAGATTGCACATGCCACACTTGGGAGTCCAAGAACTCATGTGATTTTTTTTCCTCCTGTCTTATGAATTTATCCCTAAGAACATCTTTTGAAAAGAAAAAATAATTAGATCACTTAAAAAAAATATTTACTGATTTTATGCATTTAACAAGTTGCCTTTACCGTACAGGAAATAAGATCTCCAAGAAAATCTGGGCCATATGCTCCTTCACATTTGGTTGTACATGCAGATTCAGCCGTTGTGTTAGCTGCCTGCTGCCCGGCCTCGCTCTCGGGGTGAGCTCAGGACAGAGCCCTGCTTCAGCGTGAACGCCTTGCCTCCCTTGCTCCCACATTCCCCCCGCCACTCAGGAACGCACTGAGCCTCTGCCAGCTTGGGAATGCCTGACCATGACAGCACCATTTGCAAAGTAAAGAGTCTATTTATGAAGATAATGGCAATGCCCAGGCTGAGCCCACGGTGGGAGCGCCTGGGCTCCTAATTAGCAGGAGCAGTGCATTTTAATGAGACGCCTTGTCGGCACTGGCTCCTGCTTTGACTGCCAACGAATCTGGGGCAGAGGGACTGTTGGCAGAGAGAACACAGGGCAGGTGAAGAGAACAAAACAGAGAAAATGTGTTCATCTCTTGGAAACTTTCAGCCCTAGAATTATTCCACTTCCCCATTATCCTGGCTGTCAACCCGGGGGCTTTCTCTGAGAGCAAATGGTCTTTACAAGAAGCATTGGATCTTGGGTGAGCCAGCAGCCCTGAAAGTATCACTGGTACGAGGAGCTGAGGTCTAAGAGGGTACTGGCTCAAAACTGTGGACATTCGATTCCTCTTGGAAGGCAATTAGACCATTCCTAAGAGGCCTATGGAGAAATTGGAATGCTTTGCATTTCTTCTGGAAGGGCAAGAAAGAACAGCCATGGCTCTTGCCTCCTTGAATCCCATGGAGGTGATCTGTACCATCAAAGGCCACGTAAGCCAAAACTTCAAAAGCTGTTACTGGAGACTGCTGATGGGTGCCATAAAGAAAGCAGAACTCAGCTTGTAATCCCAGCACTTGGGAGGCTGAGATAGGAGGATCGCAGGTTTGAGGCCAGTCTCAGCAATTTCAAAATAATAAAATAGGGCTGGGGGTGTAGCTCAGAAGTAGAGCACCTCTGGGTTTACTCAATATGAAAAAGAAAGAAAGGAAAAGCAAAGAAGAGGAGAGGAGAGGGGAGGCAGGGGAGAGAAAGGGAGGAAGTCCTCAGCATTTATATTGATTCTGAACTGTGGCTCCAGGAGAATGATCTTCCTACTGAAAAAGGTGAATGACCATTCATAGGTGAGAGTAGGTGCCCCAAGATGCTTGAAGAACAGCGAGGACACCCTAATCCTCTAGTGATCTCAAATCTTGAGGTCTTACAACTTACATCCCTGAAAGCCAAAGGGATGTGCAGCTCAAATAGTTACAACCTAGCTGGTTATCTTTAAGATGTCAGGGACCATCAGAGAAGTACTGGAAGACCGAGTTATTTTCAGAAATAAGAGGGACTCCTAGAACTATAGACGCTGAGTCTGGCAATAGGCTTGGCAAGACAAACCGTAGAATTGGTTAAAGAATGTGTGCAGCTGGAAGAGAAAGAGGGGATCTTTAGGAATAATAGACATAAGGTCATTACCAATAAAAAAGAGAAAAGGCAGAGTCTTCTAACTGTCCTCAATCATGTCTATTCTCTTATTTTTTCATAGCAACAGATATTTTAGCAGAACAAGTAGATAGTCTATGAGTCTCCTATGGCTGCTGTAACAACTTACCACAAGCTCAGTGGCTCAGATGAACAGAGATTTATGCTTTGGTAGCTCTGGAGGCCAGAAGTCTGGAATGGCTTGGCAGGGCTGCGTTTCTTCTGGAGATCAGTGAGACCATCTGGTTTCTTGCCTTTCCTAGCTTCTAGAGGCCACTGCATTTGGCTTGTGCCCCCTCTTTCCATCTTCAAAAGTGGCAGCACAGCATTGTCAACCCACTCTCCTCTCTGCTCCTGTCCTCTGCCCTCACACATGTGGACTCTCCTGCTTCCCTGTAGGAAGAACCCCTGACATAGATTGGGTTGGGTCTACAGATAATCCACAGTAATCTCCTCACCTCAAAATCTACTTGACATTTGCAAAGTCTCTTTGCCATGTCAAGTAACATATTTACAGGGCTCAGGGATCGAGACACTGGGTATCTTTGGTAAGCCATGATTCAGCCTACCTCTGCTACTCGAAATACAAACCAAATTTCCCAGTCTTACCTGCAGGCTGGGTTTAGAACATGTGGTCAAGTTCTGGTGAAGATGCATGCTGTGAACATTGTCGGAACTGAAATGGAGTCACTGTGTCGAGTCCTAACAAAATAAGTAGGTGAACGAAGCCAGGAGGGGATTACAAGGTCTCATGCAAATATTCCTGATAACAAAAAATATTCATCAAGGACTCTGCCAGAACCACAACCTCGAACCAAGAAAACACCCCTACAAGGACATCTATCCCCAAATTGCCTATTTAGTCTTGGACTGGCACCATCCTTCTTATTGATCCTTGTAGCCAAGGATTATAGTTTCAGCATGTCTTATGTAATCCTCCTCCTTCTGGCTTTAAAAACTCTCCCTCACCTCAACCTCCTTCAATTTGTGTAGTTTACCAGGGCAAGCGTATTCCCACTGCAAGGCTGCTCCCAGATAAACTTATTAATCAGAAAATCTTTGGAGAGTCTACTATTTAGGTTGACAGAGCAAAGTGGAATATTCTCCTTCTGAAAAGGAAAGTATATGTTATTTGCTGAAAAGTGGGCCAGGGAGCTTTTTGGGACCTGGCAGATGAAACCAGTACCTAGAGGTTGCTCAGTAGCAAGTACCCAAGGCTCTGATACTATCTTGAAGCAAAGCTACCACATCAGCAAAGCTTGCACTTTTACATGAGAAAATGCACATCTACCTTGCTTACGTTCAGCAGACACAATCATAATCTACTCACTACATTATTCAGGTAGATTAAGGAGCCATAATAGCAGGGCATTTTGGAACCTCAGCAACATTTATCAAGGATTCTTATGATATCCGTGCACTCAAGATGGAGAAATATGGGCTAATGCCAAGAAAAATTATAACTGCTTGAATTACCATCAGGGTACAGATTAATGGGCTGCTATTAATCTCTGAGGAGCAAGTTTAATGTTATGGCCCCTCTATAGTCCATGCTCTAAACCCACCCGACCAGAGCTGGGCCTTCAGATATTCATAGAGCACAAATCAGGTATAAGGCACAAAGCTAAGTGACATGGGGCAGGACATGCCTCCTTGCACTCAGAGGAGATAGGAGGCATTTATACACTTATGTAAATGTGCACAAGGTAACCCTCCAGACTCGGCCTATTAGGAATGTATGTGCTGGGCATGGTGGCACACGTCTGTAATCCTAATACTTGGGAGACTGAGACAGGAGGATCTCAAATTCGAGGCCAGTCTCAGCAAATTAGCAAGACCCTCAGCAACTTAGTGAGACCATTTCTTTTATTTATTTATTCTTTTTTTTTGCAGTACTGGGGATTGAACTCAGGGTCATTCTACCTCAGAGCCCTATTTTTTATTCTTTATTTTGAAACAGGGTCTCACTCAGTTGCAGAGTGCCTCACTAGGTAGCTGAGGCTGGCCACAAACCTAGATCCTCCGGTCTCAGCCTCCCAAATGCTGGGATTACAAGCATGTGCCACCACACCGGCTTAGTGAGACTATTTCAAAATGAAAAACAAGATCCGGGGGTATATCTTAGAGGTAGAATGCCCCTGGGTTCAATCCTGAATACAAAAAAAAAAAAAAAGAATCTATTTGTAGCAGGGCATGGTGGCTCATGCCTATAATTCTAGCAACCAGGGAGGTTGAGGTAGGAGGATCCCAAGTTTGAGACCAGACTAGACAACTTAGTGAGACTCTGTCTCAAACTATTTAAAGATAAAAAGGGTTGTGGATATATCTCAGTGGTAGAGCACTTTCTTAACATGTGCAAAGCCCTGGGTTCAATCCCCTCCCTTGAAACAAACAAATAAACAAACAGTCTACTTGTGGAAGTCTTGTTTTGTTTCTATTTCATTTATTTTCTTGCCTAGAAAAAAAATCCTTTTGTCCATCTATGTTGGTCAGCTTTCCATTACTATAGCAAATAGCTGAGATAATCAACTTATAGAGACAAAAATAATAAAAATAAAATAATAAATTTAAAAGGGCTGGGGGGTGGTGTTGCTTGGAGGTAGAATGCCCCTGGCAGGTTCAATCCCCAGGCAAATATAAGTATATATATTAAACTGTGAGTGAGAAGCATAAGGGCTTTTGAGAGTGAGGCTTGAAAAGGGAAAGAGACGGCCACTGGGGAGAGAAGGGAAAGGACCCTGAGTCTAGGAACATTTACTCTGACAGCGATACCCATGTTGCCTGTGGGCTATGGCCCCTTTGAAAGATGGGTTCTGAGCTATACATCAATTTGGTTTAGAATAAATATCAATTAAAGAAAATCAAAAAGTCCTTCACAGGCAGAAAGAATATCGACTCCTCTGGGTTTCCAGTGCATGGAAGCATTCACTTGTGTCGTTGATGGAACTCTGGGGACAGATGATAAAATGAGATGTGGTCTGTGGTCAGCGATGGCTGCCCAGAGGCCCTTGCCAGAAACTGGGCTGAGCCTGCAAGTTGCTCCGGAGCCTGCGTGTTTCCAGTGGAGTTAGCAAAGTGATCACATCTTCATAAAAAAGTGACCTTGACATTTTGCCTGTCCGTGTATTTTATACTGAATTCTAGAACTGATCCACAAACACCACTTAACAGCTCCGTCGACTGCATTCTCACTGGGCTTCAGGAGCCTCACACACGTAGAGTCAGGTGGGCAGTGAGTGGAACTGCAGCTCAGAGCTCTTGGGTGGTCTGTGTGGTGTCATCATCTGGGTTAAGATGGAAGATGGGATTTCAATCCAGTTTTGTTCCAAAGCGCATGTTTGTTCCATGAAACTTCCCTGGTAGCATGGTAATCAGAGCAAAAAGACAAAGATCTGGAGAAGAGTCACTTGCACTTTTCCTCATTATCCAATGAATTATTGTTCATATAACCCTATTTCCCCCTTCCTCCCTCCATACCTGAATGCATAGGGAGGTGTATATATCAGGAACTTGGCCCTGTCCCATTTATAGGCCCATAGAAACGCTACAAAGATCCCAAAGTCACACATGCGCAAAACCCTACCCTTTCCGTGCAAACTCCAGCAACCTTGCTCTGAACAAGTGGAAGTCCATGTGGGAACACCCAGTGTACTTCTAAAGAATTGATGTCCCCCCACCCCTACCCCCACACCCCCACCACTCAGGCTGGAGAGGACACACTGATTGCTGTAAACTCCTCAGTCTTTTCCTGAGCACTGTGCAAAAATACACGGAGTCTCTGTACACAGTGCAAAGGGCAGCAAAGGAGGAGAGAGAGCCAGGTCTTATGCAAACACTGCATTCTGTCTCTCAGAATGGGAAATGGGGCTGATATTCAATCCACTGCCTTCTGCACACTACAGAAGCCAAGTACAGGTTTGTTAAATGGATGAATCTTGATTTAGCATCCACAAAGAAACCAAAGAATGGGTTCTAGACTTTCTTACAATCTGAGCCCAAATCCAAAGCACCAAAATCAGATAAGATCATTGAGAGAACTGGTTACTTTAGCTAGATCATCACTGCAGCATCAATTCTAACCTTTCTCACTGCCTCGGTTTGCTAGGGTGCCAAGGGCAGAGTCTCAACTGGGTGGTCACTAGATTTCTATTGACTGGTTTTTATAATGCAATAAATCACCTTTTAGGAAAAATAAATGACAACACATTTTCTCACTGAAAAAAGCCTCCCCCAAACTAAAACTAGGTATGGAATTAGATCTGAATTTCTCATTCAAATTCCTATTTTTTAAACCAACCTGACAGAAATGATGATTTTAAAATCAAGAACAAAAAATAAGTTATTTCATAAAATTAGAGCTTCATCTGAGTGACACGTTAATAATGGAAGAATACGGAATAAATTGTACTAACTTTGTCACCCCACAACAATAGGCTATTACATAGGTGATTAAATTCATCTCCCCGACACAGTTGGTAACTGCATACGAAGCGCAGCGTTACAGCGTGTACAAAGTGGGATCTTTCCCTTCCTGTTTTAAAATGTTAGGTCGAACAGCTCAAACTAAGAGAGTCTTTTAAAATTAATGTGTATTTTTTACAAAGTGATAAATGCACATATTCAAAAGGGACAAAAGGTGAAATGGTATTGAAAAGACAGACAAAAAAGCTCCTATCCCTAACTCCCAGACACAATTACTTTTGATTTTTAAGCTGTTTCTTCTAGTATTTATTCCTGTACTTATAAATAATTTGCTTATATTATTATATATTTATTCACCAGTTTTACATATCTAGTCATATTTCTATTTTGGAAGAGGAATTTCATGCTCTTATCTCTCCCTATTTTTTCTTAAATTTTATTTATTTATTTTTTGTGGTACTGGGATTGAACCCTGGGGCAATCTATCTCCACATTACATACCCCTAAGCCATTTTATTTTTAATTTCTTTTTTGGGGGAGGGGTTTACTAAGGATGAGACTCAAGGGCATTTTACCTCTGAGCTATATCCTCAGCCTTATTTTATTATTTTATTTTGAAACAGGATCTCACTAAGTTGTGGAGGGCTCAAACTGCTGAGGCTGATAGTGAACCTGTGATCTTCCTGTCTCAGCCTCCCAAGTACTGGGATTACAGGCATGTGCCTCCATGCCTGGCTAAGGATTGGTATATTTTTAATTGAGTTGCATTAAGTAGTATAATAGCAGTCAGAGCAGTAAGAAGTATACTGTAAGTAAATTAAGAATCATAGTTGTAGGGCATTGATTAACAGTCTGGAAAATCAGGTGAGACCATAACAGGCCTGAACTAAGATATAAGCCTAAGTTTTGGGTATTCCCCGAAGTGGAACAGCCCCCCTCCCTTCCCGAAATAGAACAGCCCCTTCCGGTCCTGCACTAGGGTGGCCAATCAGAAAATTCCTCAGGCTGGCCAGCTCACCATGAGCCCGCCCTAGGGAGTAAGCCAATACTCTTCCCCGTAGCTCATCCCAGCCCTGGCAACAGGGCTCCACCACTCCACCAATCCCCATGCCTTTTCTTTGTTACTTTTCCTGCAAAAGTTTCCCTGCCTATGTAAACTTCCCATATAAGGCTGAGGGGGTTCTGGTTTTTTGCATTGCTCTGTGTGACATGACCGTTCTTTGGTGGGGCACTCCAGATTTGTGCAGAATATAGTATGCTATTATTGTTTCTTTTATTGAGCAACTCTTTGATTTAGAGTTGATTTTTTGTTTTAATTTGCTTATTTTAAAAATCTATGCTGGAAGTTATAGGTAATAGATTAGATGATAACATCCTATTGACACCATAGAAACTTAGGCTAAGAAAAAGAAATAAAATGAAAAGTAATAAGGATATTGCATTTAACCTAATAAAATGAACTGCATAAATATCAGGTGGAGTCCTAACTTGATGTAGGTCTGCTCTCAAACTCTGCACAGGTCAATAGGTATCCAGAACAGAAAAGATGAATCCTGCTCTATCTCTGTCGCTAATTCATTCTATTCTGATTCCACATTGTAAGAAAGATAAAATGCAACAGAGAGTACACAGAATTCATGGGCCAGCATCGCCAGTTTGAAAAACTCATCAATTAAGATGTTTAGCTCAGAAGAGTCCTAGGGGGAGTTACAACTGGCTTCAACTATGTGCAGGGCCATCGTGTGGGAAGAGACGGGTTTGTGCTTTTGGTTCTGTGGCGTGAGTGTCAGAGAAGGCTGATTCTCACTGACCCCGAGCATTGAATGCAGACTTTCAACACTCGCTCCTCCGCAGCCATGGGAGACACTGCTCTTGCTTCTCCAGCACATCTCCCGCCATTTCTTTTTTAGTAACAGAAGTCAAAGTTGGGTTTCTGGACTGTTCAGCTGAAAATGACATTCTCTGCTCTTCATTGTTAGGGCTTGGAATTCAGTTTAGGCCAGTGGGACGTTTGCAGAAAGGATGTGCATCACCGCTTGTCCATGCCCTTAGCAGGAAAGGAGCGGATCCTACTTCTCTCTCTCCTCCCTCTAGCCTGGAATGTGGTCATGGCCAATCTTCTTTGATCATGTGGACACCCCCCAAAACTGTAGGCCACCAGAAAGAAGGAGCTTGAGTGTACAACCTGTGAGATATAAAGACAAAATTTTCTATGGAAGTAGCAAATTACATAGTAGTGTACTCCTTTCCATTTTGTAACTGCAAGCTTAGGCATTCAGTTTGTAACAGTACAAGTGTCTGTATGCTGCTTTCCTTGAATCTTCTTACCTGCCAACCATCTTGCCTCATATGACCTTCGGTTGACCTGAGTCTTCCATCTTAGCTCATAGAAACTTTAGTTGACCAGGAATCTTCCAGAATGTTAAACTTTGTTTCAAACTTGCTATCTGTCTTAGAAAGTAGCCAATCGCACAGAGTTTTGAACCCAAACCCTCTCCAACCAGGGAAAGGGGCAGAATTATGTTAGGGGTAAAAACCAGGTGGACTGCCTGGTGGTGTGCTTACTGACCAGACTTTTTGTCGGTTGCACGCCCTTCTGTGCAGAAGTAAACAGCCTTACCAAGTTACTTTCAATTTCATGAGCTTTTATTTGGGGCTTCCCTAGAATCCGTTCTTAACAAACATCAACCACCTGCTCAGCTTTAGACCACTTGAACAAGATAAGAGAAAATGTCCATCTGATTATGCTCTCCATCTGGTTAAAATTCCATCAGGTTAAGCCACATGCTTGGGTTTTTGTTACAATAGTAGCAGTTTATGCATCAAATGAGAAAGGTGGCTGGTAATCCTAGTATGTGAGAGACAGATACAGGAGAATTGCAAATTTGAGGCCAGCAATTTATTTATTTTTTTTTCATTTTTATTTATTTATTTTTAGCATGGATTTTTATATATTTCTTGGGTACAACAGGGTTAATCACACATTTTTGTTGGGTACAAGCTAGTACAGGTAAAGACATCCATGCACATATTTCTCATTAACCCTTCCCCAATTCCCACCCACCCTCCCCCTATCTCC